>JAQFVV010000797.1:73175-215963 GCA_028023455.1 Epiperipatus broadwayi | reverse complement strand
CTTATTTAATAACTATATCTATACCAATCTCATCCTAATCCCAGAATCTCTATTAAATTCTGGTTTTATCTTTCTTATTAATATAGATTCTTTTATTTTTCTTTCTTTAATACTTGCTGTATCTAATCTCAATTTTATTGAATTTTGTGTAAATTTGTGTTCTGTTTTTTTTTGTATATATATATATCAGTGATTTATTATCTGCCATATGTTGTTTTAATCTTGTTTTTATAGACTTTTTTTGTTTCTCCCACATATTTATTATCAATCCCACTATCTAGACATTGTTTGCATTTTATCACATATACTCCATTAATTATTTTTTTATTATCTTTATTATATTCTATGTATTTGTTATCTATCAAATTTAATAGATTTTCTCTTTTTTTATTAACTATTTTTGTGTTAATTATTCTTTTGTATCTTTTATTAATCTTCTTTATAATTTTGTTAAACTTATTCACTATGATATTATTATTTGTTTTTAATCCTATATATCTATTTTCACCTTTCTTTTTTCCTTCACTCTTTTCATTCTTATTTATCTTATACTCTATTTTTCCAATACTTCTTTTAATTATATATACAGGGAAAACTTTCATTTTTAACTCATTGATTATTAAATCTTTTTGTTTATTATACTTTTCTTTCCTTGAACAATTACATTGCAGTGCTGTATATTCTTGAATATATACAACTAATTTTATATTTCCTATCAATGTTGGAAAACCAATTTGTTATTTTGTTACCAATATTGTTCTTTTTATAAATACTTGTCTAAATACACCATTTTTTATCTATTAATTTCTTTTAAAACATTATATCCAGATATGCAATTTCATTATTCTCTTCCTTCTCAAATGTAAACTTTATATTCTCCTCTATTTTATTAATATCATTAATAAACCAGCTTATTTGTCTTTGTTTTTTATTAAAAATCATTACATAATCATCTACATATCTCTTAAAAACAAAGGAGCATTTTTATTTTCTGTTATATTTTTATCAAACTCATTCATATAAATATTACTTAAAATTGCACTGAGAGTTCCTCCCATTAATAATCCTTTTTTTGCTTATAAAATTCTGTATTATATTCTAAAATTACATCCTTGTAACATAATTCCATTAAATCTACCAAAATATGAACAGGTAATTCTATGTTTTTATTTTTATCCTTATTATATTTCTCTATAGCTAAATTTATCGCTTTACCTACATTTAAATTAGTATACATGGAAATAATGTCCATTTTTATAAACGTTAAGTTTCTGTATTCATATTTTTTAAGTATGTCATTAATTTCATTTATTAAAATTTTATTATTTTTAATATTGGAATCTTCATACTCATTAGCATATTTTTTTAAAAATTTCACTTGATAACCATTTTGAAACTTTGTCCAAATAAGATCCTTTACAATCAATAATTGGCCTTAGTGGGATATTTTCTTTGCTAATTTTTGGAGCCCCATATATTTGTGCTGTTTTACATTCTTTACTTCCTATTTTCTCAAATGTTAACCTGTCTATTAAACTCTCTTTATAAATGTTTAACTAATGTATATATCCTTCTATTTTTTTGCATCACTGTCATTCTTCTTAACTTTTTCAAACACCTTATCACTCAGCATATCCTTCATTTTTTTTAAATAATCTTTTGTATCTAATATCACTAATTTATTCCCTCTATCTGACTTTAAAAAAACTATTTCTTTTTCATACTTAGATTTAATCATTCTGACTTCTTCCTTCCCTATTAATTCTTTGTTTTTCTTTACATTCTCTTTACTTCTATTTTCAAAATTATTATTATTTTCTATTTTATATATCAATTTTTTTTTTTTTTTTTAAATTCACCAAACCATATTTTCTCTTCATTATTTAACAATTTTGAAATATCTTTGTCATCATAATAGTGTACTCCATATTTTTCCTCTATAAAATCTTGTGCTATTTTTCCCATTGTTACTTCTATCTCTACCACATCCTTCTTAACATCATTTCCAATTGGAACTTATTTAATTATTTTGTTCAATATATATTTTTCTTCTTCTGTAAAGTCCATCTTTGAAAGATTGTGTATATAATTTATTTTGTCATCTGTTATAATGTCTTGTTTTATTTTTGTTCTTCCATCAATATTTTAATTTTTTTATTTTATTTTGTTCATTATATCATAGCTCTGAAGAAGACTGCAAGTCAGCTGAAACATAGGTGTATGTATATGTACAAATAAAAAGTTTTGCTAAAAAGTGTTTGAAGTGTTTTGGAACAATTGTAATATGAGTTGAAGATGTAAGAATAAATTTGAAAACTTTTGTCATGGAATAGATTAATAATGGTTTAAAATGGATGAGATTACATGTTCTCAGATCTAGATGCAAAAATAATATAATATGAGAAATAACATCACATTAACATATGGATTACTTTTTTATGTTTAAGAAAGCATTTGATATGTGAGAAGTTTTAGATAAATTTAAACATGAGACTGAAAAATTATTAGAAGACTCTGATTATTTAATATGGATTTTAAGTACATTATATACACATACACATAAATACACCATATATATTGAATATAGAAATCAAAATATTTTTTAAGCTTTCAAACATCAAATACTAAATAATTTGCATAATTGTTTTAAATTACTGTCAGGTAATCATTATCAATTTATAAAAATATAAAAATGGGTACAAATAATTCTCATAATGCACTTTTTCATTTCATCCTCTCATGCTTCTTGAATTTTTATATTAATTTCTTGACTATTGACAAATTACTTCCTATGTTAATAAAAGCAGCGTCTTTTATTATATTGGTTATTAGTCTTCTTTCATTCAATATTTTTACTTCATCCAAACTATCCATTACATTTCTGTATTTAATGATTATGAATATAATTGAATAGAATGATCTACAAATGCTATATTTTATGAAAAGAAGAAAAATATATAAATAAGTGTGTTATACCAACTTAGTAAAATGCAAATGTGTGATTTAAGATAATTTTTGAGAGATATTTCACACACACAAAAAAAAAAACAAGATTTTCAAGATTTAAAAGGTGTATATAGTAGAACATTAATCAAATAAAAAAAGTTTTAATTTAAGTTTGTATTTTATTAATCCAAAAAGTGTTTGTACAAGTAAATAATGAGTTTAGGTATATGATGTTTTTTTTAGCGAATAATTTTTTGCAAAGTTGTTTAAAATAGAAGTAAATAGTGTTTATCTTTTGTGCATAATCTGAAACAACTGAGGTTGCCACATGATGAGATGCATCAAGAGCAATATCATTAAGCAGCTTACTTCAGATTTTTTAATGATGTTTCATTACCATTATTAGCTTATGATAGGTTTATATTTTACTGATAAAGAAAGATAGAGGTCTCTCACCATGATTTTAATTAAGATCTTATTATATAAAAATCCAAGGGTGATTCAAATGCTATTTAAAATCAAATTAATTTCTAATTCTTGCCAGTTTGTGTCATCTAAATAAAGATAGAATCAAAATTTATTCTCTCTCTCTCTCTCTCTCTCTCTCTCTCTCTCTCTCTCTCTCTCTCTCTCTCTCTCTCTCTCTCTCTCTGTCTCTCTCTCTCTCTCCCCCCCCCCCCCCCCCCCCCCCCCCCCCCCCCCCCCCCCCCCCCCCCCCCCCCCCCCCCCCCTCTCTCCTCTCTCCTCTCTCTCTCTCTCTCTCTCTCTCTCTCTCTCTCTCTCTCTCTCTCTCTCTCTCTCTCTCTCTCTCTCTCTCTCTCCTCTCTCTCTCTCTCTCTCTCTCTCTCTCTCTCTCTCTCTCTCTCTCTCTCTCTCTCTCTCTCTCTCTCTCTCTCTCTCTCTCTCTCTCTCTCTCTCTCTCTCTCTCTCTCTCTCTCTCTCTCTCTCTCTCTCTCTCTCTCTCTCTCTCTCTCTCTCTCTCTCTCTCTCTCTCTCTCTCTCTCTCTCTCTCTCTCTCTCTCTCTCTCTCTCTCTCTCTCTCTCTCTCTCTCTCTCTCTCTCTCTCTCTCTCTCTCTCTCTCTCTCTCTCTCTCTCTCTCTCTCTCTCTCTCTCTCTCTCTCTCTCTCTCTCTCTCTCTCTCTCTCTCTCTCTCTCTCTCTCTCTCTCTCTCTCTCTCTCTCTCTCTCTCTCTCTCTCTCTCTCTCTCTCTCTCTCTCTCTCTCTCTCTCTCTCTCTCTCTCTCTCTCTCTCTCTCCCTCTCTCTCTCTCTCTCTCTCTCTCTCTCTCTCTCTCTCTCTCTCTCTCTCTCTCTCTCTCTCTCTCTCTCTCTCTCTCTCTCTCTCTCTCTCTCTCTCTCTCTCTCTCTCTCTCTCTCTCTCTCTCTCTCTCTCTCTCTCTCTCTCTCTCTCTCTCTCTCTCTCTCTCTCTCTCTCTCTGTCTCTCTCTCTCTCTCTCTCTCTCTCTCTCTCTCTCTCTCTCTCTCTCTCTCTCTCTCTCTCTCTCTCTCTCTCTCTCTCTCTCTCTCTCTCTCTCTCTCTCTCTCTCTCTCTCTCTCTCTCTGTCTCTCTCTCTCTCTCTCTCTCTCTCTCTCTCTCTCTGTGTCTGTGTCTGTCTGTCTGTCTGTTTTGTTAAAATACTTTTATTGAAGTTGAAAAATCAGTTTGTTTGTTTGTTATTTATTTTTTTATTTGGTAACTTTAGATCTTTTTCAAGTAAGAATGAAAATTTAAAATTGAGGTTTAGTATATATTAATTCAATAGAATTGCTTGAAATCTGGTATATAAATAAGTAATACTAGTATAATTTACATGAAACACTCATCCAAACAGTGGTCAAATATTAAAAATATTAATAATTTCATGTATCACAATTAAAAACTATTCTTAGAACTTTCATTTATTTTAAATAATGGTCATGAGAGAGTAATATAAATATTTTTTTCTATCAGTTTAATAAAAAAATTTTAACTTTTTAAAATTTATATATTAATACATTTAAGTTCAATATAACATGTTAAAATTTTGTATATTTGTTTAAAACGTCTATGAAATTGATAAGATATTTTAAATTTTTAAGTAGGTCAGTTAGTTTCTTAGATAGGAAAAGGGGAAAGAATATTTTAAATGATACTTGCTAACAATTTTATTTGTTATGATTGCAAGCTTCATTTAAGTGATAAGAAAGTTGTTTATAATATAGTTTTGTTTAGCTTTTTCATAAAAAAATTTGTTAAATAAAAATAAAAACTGTCAAAATATCAAACACTTACACTTAAAAGAATATTTATTTTTATTTTTAGCCACTTAACTATACAAAACTATGAGAATAAAATTAAAAACACAATAATATTTTCAATCTAAGCTTATTAGCTTATATAGCCTTCTGGCATACATTGATTATACTGGTTTGCACTAAGTGGCATTACTGTATGGAGAGTTTTGCCTGTTTTAATAAAAATTATAAGCAAGCATAAGGAATGGTGTTCATGTGATGTTAGTGGTTTAACACCAATCCTGCCTGATAAGATAGTGGTGGCTGTGGTTATTAAAGAACCAAAGACATTAAAATGTATGGGTACTGAACGAGTTTAGACCTATATGACTATATAAGCTAATGAGCTTACATTGAAAATATTATTGTGTTTTCAATTTTATTCTCATTGCTCTGTAGTTAAGTAGATATAAGAAGGGGCTTCTAGAGAGTTGCATTAGATCCTACAATCTAGGTACAGTGCTCTCTGACCCAAGAATCCTCACTGATGAAGGCTATAAGCTAAAAAGTAGTCTGGGGATATTGGATGAATAGGCACTAAATAGGGATTTTATGCTCAAGCCTTCTGGAATCCATTGATTTTTCTGGCTTACACTGAGTGGCATTATTGTATGGAGAGTTTTGCCTGTTTTATAGATATATTAAGATTCACCATTTTACATACAAGAGAAAGTTCTTGAACTTTGTTTTTGGGTAAGGTCCGTTTTTTATATAAAATTTACTTTTTAGTTTTTGTGGTATACATGAGTGCTTTGGCCAATAGTTACAATTAATTCTATAGCTTATTCTGAATTAATTTTCAATAAATTAGTATATACTAAACTATCTTTTTGAATCTCTTTATGAAATGGGGGGAATGTTGATTACTATGTTTTATATTAAAATTCTTTATTTTAGATTCACAATTACTTCACTGTTGTTTGCTACCATCTTACTAAACAATAGATATTGATATTCTTTCCCTAATATGTTTTTGTATATTTTAGTAATAGGTCTCTACATGAAATCCTATCAAAGTTTTATTGAACTGTTAATTAAATATTCATTAGACTTGCTTAAATAAACCATGTTTCTGCAAAGCCTACTGCATTCTTACTCTGCAAATAATCTAGAGTCAATAAAATAAACTTACACAACATCATGTATCTCTTTTCTAGAAGTATTATTCTAACAGAATACATAATATTATACAATTAACAAGCATTTAATTGGATGAAATTATTTTCGAATAATAATTGAGCACAATTAAAATAATATTTACATTTGATTTTTTAAAATTGATGATGAAAACAAAATCTGTCTATTTTTTCTCATGGATTTATCTATTGAGATAATAATTACTCTCTTGACATTAAGTCAGTTATATTGACTTAATAGCAACTGAGTATCACTGCCTTTGGAATATATAATGTATTTAACTTAATTACTTATATATTAGACTGGCCATAAAATATCACATGCATATTAATTATGATAAGACTTTTAACAAAATTTGAATTTTATTTTAGTAATTAATGTCCATAAAATTTGAAGACATAAATTAAAAAGTTTTAGTATTTATTTTTCATATTGTAATTTCTAGGAAGATTTAATTTGATAATGAAATTAACTTTTTTTTTGGCATCGTTCTGTCTGCAATTCTCACAATGAAACAATTCAGGCCATATTAATCAAAAAAAAAAAAAAGATTTAACATTAAATATCAATATTTTGAAATCTTTTTTATAAACGTTTATGGGTACTACTTACTCATCAGACCTGCCCTGAAATATAAATATTTATTAGTCGAGGCAATAACTGAAAGATACAAGATCTTTAATAAAACTTAAATTTATTTTAATAATTATTTTCTATGGAATATGAACACATAAGAAATTAAAAACTTTTAGTATTTAATTTTCATATTGTGACTTCTATGATGGTTTATTCGATGAACATATTAACAATTTATTTTTTTAGCAATAAACAATCGAAACCACATTAATTAATCAAAAAAAATAGATTTAATATTAAATGTCAATATTTTAAAATGTTTTTTTTTTCTTTATTTGGAAAAAAAAAACATTTACAATAAAAAGCGCTTTGTAATGCAAACAATATAAAATAAAATGCCTTTGTACCCCGCGATATTTTATGGCAGGTCTAACACGCAAGTAGCACACGTCATGTGATGAAATCTAACATGAATGCAACAAAATCTACATATAATGTGAAAGATCAATAAATTATTAAACTTCAAAATAAAAGTGTTTATGTAAAAGATATTGTTTTGTAACAATCATTAGGGAATCACTTTTCTAAACATATGATGTATAGATTTAAACACTTCACCAATACCTTACTTTCTAAACACAATTAAAAACATAGTGTTATACAAATAAATAACTTATTCTATATGTTTAATATTACATCTAATATTGATGTGCAGTAAATTGTAAAAATTTCACAAACATCAATCATTAAGACATAGTAAATGGAATTTAAAGTGATTAATTCAGATATTTCTGTTCTCATTTCAAAATGCTTAACATTTGCCTATACATATACAGTTAGGTTAAAAAGTTAAAGTGGATTTGTCTATCTTTTCAAAGGATTCTATCTTGTGTTTAAAAAGAAAAGTATTCCTTAAGTGTTTAAATTTATTCCACACATGTGTAAAGGAGCGATTCTTTAATGATTGTTATAAATTAAAAACTATAGCACTATATAAATAAACCACTTGTTATATATGTTTAAGATACTGATGTGTAAAAACTGTGTATTTTTTTTACTTTAAAATAAAACAGATTTTCTTGCAAACTATCTAGCTGTTGCTACTGATCCTCTGTGTATCAATAAAAGTAATTGGTATTGCATTTTTTATTTATCACTGAAATAATATTTGTAATATAAATATAATGCTTATTTCAAATTAAATCGACTTTCACATTTATAATGAAATAGTTTTTATATCTGCTATTCTTCATATGCATTATATGTCCTATTTAAATTTAATACCACAATATACAGTTAATGTTATATTCAGCAATTTAAAATGCTCTTCAATTTCTCTTATAAATTTTTCTATCAAATAGTAAAGAACATTTTTAATATCTGTAGATATACAGATATTTCATGGCATAATAAAAATGGATTTTATATCTATTTAAAAAATTGTCAATATATTTCACGTTATACATTCTCAAACTACTAATCACTCAATCCATATATTACCGACTTCTTTTTTTTTATTCATGATCTATAAAGCATTTGAACATATTGAATGTTATTTATCAATGCAAATTTTTGTAGTTTGTAATCAAAATATTTAAAATAATTCAAGCATTAAGAAGCTACAAAAATTAAAGCCAATAAACGATAGTGTTTGTGTGTTTATTAAACAATACAAAATTAACATTCCAATTTCAGATATATTTTACATTTTCATATCTACTTTATGAAGATTTTGATAAATTGATTGCACAAAAACTGTCATTAAATTTTAAAATGCTAGTTTATACACCAATTTCTATACCATCAATAATAATGCTTTCCCTTATGTTAGTATGTTGCAGATTTATAATGCGAATTTCATTTATGAGCAACCAGTTATTTTCAAACAATTCTACTAGGCTTTTTTATTAACAAAACCCAATACTTTACTAAAATCGAAATAAAGCAATGTATAAATTATTTCTTTGCTCATGACACTTTTTGACTTTTAAATGCTATAAATGTCATATTTATATTGCTTCTTGAAAGTATTTTGTTGTAATTAATCAAAAAGATTTACTTCTGTATTTTCCATTCTTTTTATCTTTATAAATTGTAGCGATATAAGATGTTTTAAAAACAAATTACACATCCAAAATTTTGGATTTGTAGAAAATATAATTCCACTACATTTTAGAACTTTTACAGTGATGCCACATTAAATGCATAGGCTTTGTGATCTTAAGATTAACTTGGATCAGTTAAATATCTTAGAAGAAATCTAAATGAATAAAACAAAATGGATGGGTCATTAAATACATTATTCAAAAATACTTCACCATTATTCAGAACATATTCCAAATATTCATTGTTTGGCCAAACAATTGTCATTATTTTACAAAAGATAAATTCTTTTTCAGAATGGTATTTCTTTATAATGCTGGCTTATCATTAAATAATACATTCATTGTCACTTAATAAATTAGGGTTTGTTAGTAATTCTAAGGCAATCCTAATTATACTTAAATGTAAAACTTGAGAGAAATCCATACCTCAATAAATAAAACTAGTTTGAACATACAAGTTGATAACTTTAAAGTTTCGCAGATGTTAAATATTAAATAAGGATCGTCCAATTTCTAAACAATAGGCCTGGGTTAAGAATTATCTTTTAATAGACATCTAATTTTATCCATATAATTATTAATATCTAACCAATCCAACGATTCTCATATAATCATTATATTTTAAGTACTTAATCCATCTATAACTTAATCCATAAAATATTCTTGTATTGCAGCAATTTTTGTTTAATCAAATTGTTGTGATAATACTTTTATATATTGTGTAAAATACCAATTGCAGATCAGTTAAGTTGCTAAAACCAATTTCATACATTTGAGCTATATTTTAGTATTCTACCAATATATGTATTAAAGTTCACATCAACAGAGTATTTTGTTGGTATTGCTGCATAAATACCACCTAACTAATAAACAATAAATATTCTAGGAAATTTTCTGAATCTGATATTATAGCATAACCAGTAGTAAAAATGAATGCATGTACTGTGTAAAAATAATTTTAATACTATTCGCTTTAATATATCTAGAAATTCTAAGATTTGAGAATATCAATATTTATTTTCTTTACACTCAATAAATTGTCATTCCATAAACATATAGCCTTCAATCCCTTCAATTAATTTTGTGTGCTGTATTTTCTTGAGATGCCTTTGCAATCCAGACTAAATAATTTTTCCACCATGCTCAGCCAACTCATCTTTTTTCTCAGAGTTAGATGGAAATTACATATTAGATATTCTTATCTAGAAAATAAAACATTTAAACAAAATCATTCAAATTTTCATCGTTTGACAATAGAAAACTGCATTTCCTCTCATTGTTCCTTTTTTAAAGGATTAAAGAAAAATCTTTTTGGGGGATAAATTATTTTAAATATACTTATTCTTACACCTAAGCTAAATAAATTTTAATTTGTGATAAATTATTAACTATTAAGTGTTGACTAAAGTTAAGATATTAAAGAGTCAGCGTCACATAAAATGTTCATATTTCAATAATTTACACTTTGTAGAAAAGTATTATTACATTATAACTATATTGTCTAAACAAATCTTTTATATAAATTTCTGAGATGAATTTATTTCTGGTATAAAATCTTGGATGTTAAAATAAATACAGATTACTAGAAAAAATAGTCCACCTTTGAAACTCAATGTGAATTTGTATGTCATCGCTGTATATTTTTATCCATTTATTATATAGTGTTTTCCCACTTATAAGATTTATTTTTATGTTTTCATCTTATGTGCATATATATATACTTCTCAGGAGATTATTTGTTACTAATCGAATTTTAGGGAAAGTATTATTACGCTTTCACACTTACACAAATATCTGAGTTAATTTTCCATATAAAACTTTGGCACTAAGATAAAGAATTGTCTTTAAGTAAATTGAGATAAAAGATACTTTTGTTTACTAAAATGTTATTCAGTCAGCTTGGGGTTGTCAATTTTAATTAGGATATACCTAATAACATTATTGCTTGACACTTCTCTCCAGTTATTACACAAAGTTTTCCAGTAATTTCTCTCTCTCTCTCTCTCTCTCTCTCTCTCTCTCTATATATATATATATATATATATATATATATATATATATATATATAAATTATTAATCAATGTCTGTATTCCAAAATAATTATATATATATATATATATATAGAGAGAGAGAGAGAGAGAGAAATAATTTCATGGATTTTGTTGAATGTATTGCTTCCAAACATAAATAATGAATGGGGAAAGAGACTCGACGTGGATTTAGAGAAACAAAAAGCACTACAGACATGGTTTTGTTTTCAGCTCTACGCAAAAATAGTTCCAGAAACAAAATGTGATTTATATATTGCTTTTATAGATTTGGTCAAGGCATTTGATTCAATTAATTGAACATGTTTTTGACATCGTTTGTAATTACTTGGTGGACCATCAAATTTTATTTGTATTGTGTAGTTTTATATGATGGCATGAGAGGAGATATTATTGCTACAATTGAAAAATCTAAGACACTTAAAATGAAAACCGGTTTTACACATGACTGCATACTTTTTCCAACATTATTTTCAATTTTTATGACAGTGGTTTTTGAACTATTGATAGGTGCAATTAATACCGAAAAATCAGGAACAAAGATATGATCTAGGTTTGACGGTAAATTTTTAACTTCATAAATTAGATGCAAAAATGATATCTTTTGCTTGATTCTGTATTTACATATACTGATGATTGTACTATATTTTCCAGTTCAAGAGATTACTTACAGGAAGTACATAATGTTTTGAATGCAACATTTAAAGACTGCCTTAATAATAAATATTCAAGAAGTCAGTGTCAGAAGAAAAATTCTTATCAACGATTATCATGAATAATTATCAACTTAAATACTGTAGTAGTATTATAAGTATAAAGATGGTCTTATATGTTGATTTACAATACAGACTCCAATGTGCTGTTGCAGTTTTTAAGTTTAAAAATGCGGTATTTCACCACAAGATAATAATTTCTGGAATTATGTTAGTTGTATATTGAGACACTTTCAACCTCTCAAATTTATATATGCAAATCGGTTGGTTCAGCTAAAATTTAATTTTCAATTACTTTCAATTTTTTTTATTAAACTTGTTAGAGTGAGTGAGATATGATATATATCACAGACACGCGAATATTTAAAACATTTCTTTTATTAGATGATCTGAAGTTTTGTTTTTTTTTAAATAAAAAAATGAACTTTAGAGTAAAATTTTCTTATCTTTTGTAAATGATTATTTTATAAGTTTTACTACAATGCTTACTCTACAAAACCTTGTTTTAATCTTTTGGTAATAATCTAAAATTAAGCATTGTCTAGATAAATCCTGTAGTTAAATCAATTAGTTTGGAATGTAAGAATTTTTTAATTAAAAACTGGCTTATCTGAAATATTTTGTTATCTGTCAATCGAGAAAGTTCTAAAAAATTTAGGGAAGAGAATAATCAACAGTGTGCCTTATAAAAGCTCTCACAAACTATTGTGTAGTTTTCTATTTGTTGTTACTCCACTAATCAACATTCCATCTAAGATGTTGGGACTTCTCACTCTGTTCTACAAGCTGCACTCCCCACCAGTTATCTCTTAGAAATTAAAAGCTCCACAATAGTCTATGGCAAGAAACTTGCAGTTATAAAACTGAACATACAAATCATTTCTCATGGTATGATCTAAAATATGAGTGGCCAAGATTAACTTCCCTCCTAGTTTAACTTCATTCTCCTACGCGTTTTAAATTCATAGAAACTGATCTTTTAAAAATGCCCAACCTCTACAGAAGCCTCTCTCAACTAACCCATAACCAGGAACAAAATCATGAAAATGAGTGAGTATCTATTCCTTCAAATAATCTACTGAAAATAAAACACTAATGGACCTAAAAGTAATATAAACTATATTATATATTCTGCAAGTCAGATGTGATTATATTTATAAACATATGTAGTTAATTATCTATGTGCACTTGTTACTTAATATTATTAGAATAAGTGTATTTTCTTTTAATTTTATGAATACATGATTCCTATTATTAGTTCATTTTATAGATGTGTTGTTTTTTATTATATTTTGTATTATGAATGCTTATTGAAGTATAATATTTATCACATTTTAGAGTGCCTATTAAATGAATTTCCATTTCTTTCTTTAAAATTTTGATAATTAAAATTTAAAAAATCTTAGTTTTAAAATTAGTTTATTGTTACTAAACGGTTATTATTGCTTTTCCCTTCCTCTTCTAGAATATTTAATTTCTAAATGTATTTTTTAAACAATGCACATATGTCTTCAAGTATTAACATCTTTTAAAGTAATGGCTCTTAATTAATGCTTAAAATTAATCTTCTTTTAAATAGTTTTTAAAAAATCTGTGTAAACATTTACTCCTATGTATAAACTGTAGATTTGCTAAAGTATTTGATGTGCTTACATAATATGTTATTGTAATTTTTAAATAAAATGGTTGATCTGCTTGTGTGTGTGGACATAAAATCAATCTATATAAAGTCCACTTGTTATCTAGTTATTTGCAGTTATTTTACTTCACCTGGTTAACTATGTTTCTATCAGGCTGATTTTGTTTTATATTATCTCTTGTAACCTGGGTCATCTCCTGCTTTAAACACAGTTCATTTACTCTTTCATGGCTTAGCTTTGAAACAGCTTCTCATGTCTTGTTTTTTTTATAATTATCACTATATATTAGTGCATTTTAGTAGCCCCTGATCTGCAATGTTTTGACTAAGCTAATATTGTTTTAATCTGGGTTACCAAATGCGTACGATCTTTATTATTTTGCATGGACAAGTTTAGATATAGCTTCCCATGCCTCTCTCTTTTATTATCACTTAAGGTCCTTCTTATTTTCAGTGAACTTGTCAAGTGGTTGGAATCTCGACACATACATGTCTTAGTAGTGTGAATATATGTATAAGCTAAATGTTAATTAAATCAATAATGTTTTTAAATGCTTATATAAAATGTATTAATAAAAGTTATACTCACATATTTCAGCATTTTACAATTAAGTCACAGGAGAAAATAAATTAATTCTCTTGTACTACACTAACATTCTAAATAGATTTCTTTGTTCTCACTAGATCTAAGCTTTCAACTTTCATTTTAATATTAATCTATTATTATTTATCAGAATATAATAAATTTAACCTAATTTGATAGATATTTTTTTTAGAAATTAAATAAATTTTTAAAAAATCACATTTGATTTTTGGAATTATTTTTAAAATTAGATTTTAATGAAAACAAAGTGCTGCCACATTATCAAATTTCAGGTGGAGCAGATTCAATTTGAAAAATAATGAAATATTTTTGGTTTGATGTTTGTTTTAAAAATATGAATGAATTGTTTTTAATATCTAGTAAATCTATCAATTTATACTTTCAAAGTTTAATTTTTTTTTGTATTTTTTATGATATTGTTAAATGTTATAACAGAATGTTGTAGTAATGATATATCTAGACAGTTGTATTTCCATGACCTTAATCTTTATGGTAACATTATACAGAATAATATATTTTATATTTAAAATAGAACATTTCTGTAAAAAAAATAAATATGTAATAATATTTATTTTGATTTCTAATAATTATTACACAATTACAATACAAAAATAATCATAAACTTTCCAAAAAATCATGTTTTTAGATCATTGTAATATTTTTAAAGTCATCTCATGAAGTTTGAGATCACCAACTATACAATGAGCAGGCATCAACATGTGGTTTCAGAAAGTTTAAAATTATTGCTTATTCGATTATCCTGATGCCTTTGATATTTTGTTTAATTAAAATATCAGAAAATATTAGCAAAATTTTTCAATAGAAGGTGAAAAAGACAAATTTAATTTCTAGATTTCTCAGATATGAGACTAATACTTAAATAAATGGGGTGGTTAACTGTCAAAGTTTTCTGGTAAATCAAGGTACTCAATTAAACCATCCATAAATAAAATTTATTTCTGGGTATTCTTTTTTTTATTTTATTTTCTTTATTATCTATTAGTTTAATTTGGCTGACATTTGTTTGCTATTGTCTGTCTATCAGTTGTTTACTTAGATAAGAATCTCTTTTACTGATTCAAAAGCAGGAATTTATTCTTAAGTTAGGGAACAGCTCATTAGGGTCATAGGATGCCTAGTGGCACACTCAAGTGACCAATATTCAGATTGACTGTTCATTAAATATAGAGCTATTATTTTTATCTAATTCATTACATGGAAGTCGGTCTTGGACATCTTATAAATACAATGTAAAGGTATTATAATGAAAATTTTCATTTTAGTATGCTACATAAAATTTATAAAAATACAAAGTCAAGATATTATACCATTTAATATGTTCTTTAACTTATTGGATATGAAATTTAAAAAGTCCACTATTATAAAATTACACCTACATTGGATTGAACATGTAAAGTAAATGGGCAATGCAAGAGTTCATAAAAGGATATTATTTAGTAAATTTAGGCATAGTTTTCATGGTAAAGATAGACTCTGTTTATGTAATAAGTATTATTTCAAAGACATTTTAAAAAGTATGATATTAATCATTTTCATAGTGTAAAATGGATCAGGATGTTTTATATTTTGATTTATTTGTAATTCACAAAATGATTTGTATAGTCATTGCAAAACTCATTTCTAAGGCTTTCTCTCTCTCTCTCTTTTCTTTCCTTGATTTTGGAATGTCCATACTTGTTTATGGGTGGCTAAATTAAATAAGAATAAAACTGTTGACAAAATAAAAATTGATAATAATTATTTTACATTATGACTATGGATTTACATATTAAATAATTATATCAAGTGAAAACTACAACAAAAATACTAAAATGTATGTCCATAAAAATTACCCATGATTCAAAAGTATTGTCAATTTATCCTTAACATTAAATATATTATATTTATTAAGCACAAGCAGATGATATAATAACATGAAAGGCTGAAACCTTTGACTGATGCACTTTTAAAAATGCTTATGTGACAGTCAATCAGAATTCAAAAACACAAGCCAGAAATATGAAAAAAAGATGGAACCACCTTCTTCTCTACTTAAATTTAGATATAAATAAGCCAGACTCAAGCATTATGAACTAAGAGCATGTACCTTAAAACACCACATTTAATTCACTAAATATTATATATAAATAAACAATGTGAAATTTTTCTACAAGTAATTTTCAAATCTAATGAAATGATAGTAACAAATGTAAATACATTAAATTTATTAAGCACAAGCAAATGATATAATAATAATGTGAAAGGCTGAAACCTTTGACTGATGCTTACATGACAGCCAATCAGATATAATAATGACTGCAGTGGAATGCTTGAGCCTGGCTTATTTATATATAAATTTAAGTAGAGAAGAAGGTGGTTCTATCTTTTTTCTCGTATATCTGGCTTGTGTTTTTGAATTGGGAGTTCCAGATGCAGTCATTATTATTTTTAAAGCACATCCTTAACATTAAAATAAGTTCTCAAAAATTGTTGGCCTTAATCCTAGAATGATTAATAAAATATAATTCTTTAGCTTTTCTTTTGATATTATTGCATTATTAAAGTCAGCATTTGTATCTATCATTTTAATGAAGTTATGTTCTGTTATAAAACCTCAATTTGCTCATCTCTTTTTATCACTTAATATAGCTGTATGGGATTTTATGAACTTTTTAAAATTATGTAAACATGAAAATTAAAATTAGATCTTTTTATCAAAGCTACTATACTCTATTATTCTCAGCAAGTGATTGTTTTTACTAAGTAATTATATACATTAATTATTTGATGGTCAAAGAAATAATCTGGTTTTTTATCTTCATTGTAAATCAGTCCTCTTCAAATAACAATTATTGATTCTTTTTTCTCAGTGATGAAATGTTTATTCATCAAATAAGAACAGATACAGTAAAATAAATGTAATTACAGGAGCAACATGGTAAGAGGGAAAGGATACATGTAAAAGGGAATGGAAGTGGAGAGGGAAAATGGTGTGTAGTCCAGGCTGGTCAGAAATGCATGTCTATGTGATTGAGTCCTATGACAGAGGCTGAGAGAATGGGAGTTGGAGGATTTCCCAAGTGTCTGTGAGTAGTAGAGATGGGGCTAGTTTGGTATCTTGGGTTTTGAGAACACGAATTATGTCCAAGAGCTTTTTATTGACTGAATGTACTCTCTGGTCAAGGATGATGGCACATAGGAGCAACCAGAGAGCATAGGTGAGAAAAATTGACAGTCTAATAGCTGCAAAGTTCTGTTTTTATGGATTCTTGGAGGTTGAAGATGGTATTCCTGTGCGAGGAAAGGCAGGAGTTGATGAAATTTCTTATACCAAGCAGAAAAGGACATTTAAGTAGGAAGTGGTAGAGGGTTTCATTGTCAGTTTTACAGAACTGGCATATGGGAGAGATCTTGGTGAAACCCCTATGGTTGACCAGAAATTGATTTGTGGGAAGGGAGTGAAGATTAATTTTGAGGAAATCGAGGAAATTTGCCTCAAGGGACCACCTTTAGAATTTGTGGATTAATTGAGCATTGGTAAGTTTGAGGAATGTAGGGGACACAATAGAGAAATCTGCGGTCTGATTGAAAACCTCTTAATACTTTAGTTTGCTACTGATGGATGGTATAACAAAAGCAGCCTTTTGTAGGATGTTGGCAATGAGTGAGGTGCATGACCTAGGCCTCCACTGGGAGGAGGAATGTCAGTGGGTGTGATAATGATATGCACAAGATTGGCAGGAAAGTGATTTAGGAGCGTGAGGATAATGTTGTGAGATCTCTGGATCAAAAGAGTGTCGATGGAGCATAGGCCAACCATTGAGGTTTTTAGAAAAACAAGTTCTTTATAGGCTGATAGCCACAACCTTTCTGCCCCAGAGAAAATGGGTGCAAAGGGAGTTGATTTTGGATATAAAGGCATGTGTAGGTAGAACAATGGGGAGGTGGTATGCTATTTTAGAAAACACTAGAAGATTGAGGAGGGTGACTTCACCATGATCATTATCAATTGGGTTTTTTATGAATCATCTATGTGTTTAATAATAATGGCAAAAAAGATATAATTTTTGTTTTAAATTTTCAATGAATAGTTTGCTTAATAAAAATAATCATTTGTTAGAAAGTGAAAGAGTTAATAGGAAGTAAATGTATTCCCGAAATAGTTTATAAAATTCAATGCAGTATATTAAAGTATAAACAAAGAAGAGCACAAATTGAGTCTTTATTAAAAAATCAAAATTCATTAAAGTAGAGTTAAAACTAGATATCTGTCAAGCATTTGTGACCTAGCGGTTAGCATAGCTGTCTTCCAAGCAGCTGGCCCGGGTTCCCTTCCCAAGTCAATGCTTTGACATATATTTAAAAAAAACTAGATATATTTTCTTGTACTTATATATTTAGTGTTATGGTACTGGTCATACACATTTTTTAAAGTGGCAAAAGCTGTTTTCTATGAATATAATGAAAATGAAAGAAATGTTAAATTCTTTTGATTAATCACTAATTTTATGAGAACTTTTATTAATATTAAATATAAATGAAAATTGCCTTTGAATTGTGAGCATTTAAATTGTTGCATATATTTGTTGTTTTAATTGCACTTTTCTCTTAAGATATACTATTTTTTTTATAAATGAGTCTATGATTATATGATAAATTTTTTTATAGATTTTTAATATTTTTAATATTACTATTTTGATTATAATAACTGAAACATAGGCTTATTTATACCTGTGTCTTATAGTATTAGTATGAAAAAAGTAATAATATACTCAAGCTAGTTTTTATGAATAAGGTTTATTATTAAAGAAATGTTGTCTAAGAAGTCACTTTTATTACTATATGGTATCCATCAATTAATGATGATTAGACAATTGGCAGTGAAGTAGTAGTGCTATTTTAGCGTATTCTTTTTTTTTTTCAAAGTATTAGAAGTGTAGTTAATATGTGATGAGTTCACTAAAATCTACATATATTTTTACATATATTTATAAGCAAGTTAATTTTGCTTTAAATCTTAGGGTATACGACTTTTCAACTAGTAGTGGATATAAACAGTCCGATAATTCAGTAATTAAAGTTTCCTGCCAAAAAATAGGTCTAAAACATGCTTGCATTACCATTTTATGTCTATTTACTATCCATTTTAACATAAATAATTTTAAAGTAGAGTGATTTAATGTTAGTTTTAAAATCTTTGTATATTACTACAACTTAAATAGAAGAGTCACATGAAGCTGATTTACAAATAGAATGAGGTACCCTATTATATATAAAATAATTTTCAACAATAATTGTTTGTAATCAATTTGTTATTTCGGTTTACCATTTAAAATAGTTTTTTTGCAAATAGCGAGAAATAATTGCGGTAGAAGCTACACAGGTTTAAATTAATTTCAGGTTTAACACGCAGTAAATGTTTCTCTAAATATGATAACATATTTTTATTGAAAGAAAATAAACTAGTGAGCATTTACTAACTTAATTAACTAACGTATGAATTTTTTCTCTAACGTAACCTAATGAAAGATGAATAAAAATTATTCGTTAAATAATAATAATAATAATAATAATAATAATAATAATAATAATAATAATAATAATAATAATAATAATAATAATAATAATAATAATAATAATAATAATAATAATAATAATAATAATAATAATAATAATAATAAACGATATTAACATTATTTTTACCATTTCTTTAAATCAAAATTTGTTTTAAAAATATTTGTTATGTAAAATTAAAAGGAAGAATGAAGAATACCACTTATGTGTAGGTTGACTTTTATTTTAAGGCAAATTACACAAAAAATCTCACATACACGTACATACATTAATTCGGATTTGTACAATTCGTGGACTTTCCGGAAGTCTCCCCGAGAAGCCAGTAAGTAAATATTTTTCCTTTTCCCTAAAACATAAATATGAATATATTAAAATTTTATTTTATATATCAATAAATTTAAATTATATATATATTGCGTGTGAATGCTTTATGCATATACAATATGAGTGTACATTGCTAGCATGTTATCCTAAGAATCTGATTAAATGCCCGTTATCATGAATGTACCATTAAGCTTGAAATCTGTCAATTTGCAAAAGAAATCATATTTGACATTTATTTTTTTTATCTTTAATTGTTGCTGAAAAACATTATAACTTTAATAAATCGTAAAAATCATAAAATCTGTAAATAAGTAGGTTATATAACATGAATACATAATTTAGTAAGTAAAAATAATACAGTCTAAATAGATCATTGTATGGCAATAGCTTTTCTAGAAATTCATGTCAGATAGTGAAAAATTTTGATAGTGTTTTCCTATTTTATTCTTTATCTTTGAAGGGTTAGCTGTTGTTTAAATCAATATTTGGATAACTATCTATATGATTTTTTTTCTTAAGTATTAATATAAAAATCTGACACTGTACAAAATTATAGAAAATTGTAATCCTAATCATAGTTTAAATAGGTTTACCTTTTGAAAAGATAAATTTATAACGAAAAAGTGAAAGTGAAATAGCTTTAAGACAAAGTTCAAAAAGTAAAATGATCATTTTTCCAACAGATACTATCATAAGAAAATTGTGAATTAGTGGTAGTAAAAGATGTGTGAAAAAAAAGTGGATTGAAAATTAAGAATTTGATCAAATATGCCAATTAAGGCTATATGATCGTTATGTTTGTCAAAAATTAATAAAAGAGACAAAAAAGGAATTAAGATTGAAAAGAAAAAGAAAGATATAGTAGTAATCATAATTTTATATTGGGAGAATTAGAAGTATCTGAAACTCTACATAATGAAATTTATATGGATGTAGGATAGAAGGGATAAAGCAATCAGGTTATATCTTGGAAATAATTATTAATGATAATGGTTTTAAATGTTATGAGAAATGAAGAAAATTGCAACATGTGCTTATCTAGAGCAAACAAGATTAATAAAAAATAGAGGAAAAACTTTTAAAAGAGTAAAAACAAGGAAATATTGAAGAAGTTATAAAGAAACTGTTAGGAAATAGATAGGAAAACAAGAGATTAAAATTAATTGGAATGTCTAAAAAAATAACTAAAATAAAATTAAAATGGAAATAAGATAAATTTAATAAGAAGTTAATGGAAAAAAATTAGAAGTGTAGGAAGAGAAAGAGAATAAAATATAACTTCAAAATCGATGCGTTTATTATAAAAACTTTGGCAAGGGAAGTTGGTATGTGAGTATGAGTAATAAAACAGCAAAGTACTTTGTACATTGAGAAGAAGAACATTAGGTATATTGAAAAAATAAAAAGCAAAGGATTATATTATATGACTTCTGAAAATGTTATTTAATATTGGAAAATATGTCTTAGTTTAAGAGAAAACATAGTGATAATAAGATGGTGATGAATGGAAGTGAAAATTAGATTATTATATAAAAAAGAGAGATTATTTTTAAATGGTAATTAGCTATAAAGCAGTAATAATAACTTTCATAGTTTATAAATAATTTAAATATATTTTAAGGAATAATATTAAGATTTAGATGGAATAAATTCAAATTTTAGAAAAGGTTCAGAATGGATAAGAGAGAATGATATGAAATAATTTATTTGTTAAATCATGGTTCATTGAAATGCATTAATAAAATAAGCCATTATTTATTTCCTTTTTAGTTATAGAAAAGACTCTTGATAAGATAAGTCAATATTTTTAAAAGTCTTGAAAGTAAGGGAATATATTTAGAGATATTAAGCATGATTAAGAATCTTTATACTGGATTGTGCATAAATATATCAATTGAGAAATATGGAATTAATTGGAGTTTAAACATAAAATTGGATTGGAATAGAGATATCCATTATCACCCTTACTATTTTGCTTTTCAAATAAATGGAAGCTACAATAAAAGGATAAGTTGGAACATAATGTGACTTTTTATGGATATGATATTTTTTTGAAAACAGTGTAGAAGATATTGAATTATTAGTAGAGAAGTGTAGAGACATGAGAATAAATGTAAAAATTAATTATAAAATCCTAATATTTAATGAGAAAAGTAAAATTAAAGACTGGAATATGTGAGATATTTTATTTGGAGACTCGCAAGAGACAGGTAGTTAAGCACTTTATTAAATAAAAAAAGAAATTTATAGCTAGTTGAAATTGAAAAAAGAGAGAAATAAAACGGGATTGATTTGAAATCCAAAATGTCTTATACAATAAATATAAGTTACGCAACTTTATTTAGAAAAATTGAAGCCTGTTTTAGCATTTGAATATAAGATTTGTATGTATCCGGAAAAATTTTAGATGGAATGCAAGTAAATAAATAAGAATTGTATGCTAAATTGTGGTAAGGAGATTATTCAACTGAGATAAAATGGAATGGACATATTTTTAATGAAGAATCAAAAGTAAATTAAAAATGTTTGGAAGATTATAATATAGAAATGAAAACATTTAATAGCAAAAATAGTATTTAATGGGATTACATGGGAAAATCAATAAACAAATTGGATAAGAAATATTTTAGATTATGCAAATTTAATAGGCAGACAATTTATTTCCATGTACTTGCAGAAGAAATGGAATAAATGTATAAAGAATATGTTATAGAATAATTATAACGAAATAAAAGAAGATTGATAAATCTGAGGTAAAGAATTTAAGTTACTAAAATAAATATGAATAAAAATAATAGTATTGTATATAGGACGCAGTTTCTATGGAAATGAGAGAGTGGATATTGAACATTTATTTTTGATGTCTGGAGTGCTGAAATACTATTAGGATAAATGTTATTACAACAAAAGATTAAGCTAGTAAAAGATCTATAGAGTTAATATTTTTTGTTTAAGTCTTTATAATAGAAATTTTGAAATATGAGAACATTTTAGTAAAACAATTCATATAGGTTTTATTAATGTAAAATAAGAGAGAGAGAAATAAATCAAAGCTGAATAAAACTTGATAAATGTTCTGAGAAGTAAATACAGTTATTATAATTTACAAGGGTTTTTGAATAAAGAAATGTGGAATTTGGATAATAGGGTTTCTGGTAATATACTCTATGTACGGAAAGTTTTGACTTCGTTAAGATTTTGTGTGTGTGTATGTATATATATATATATGCCTGTGTTTGTATGTATGTATGTATATATATATATATGCCTGTGTTTGTATGTATTAAGTTCAAGAAAACAAAAGACCAGCAAAGACAGAGAGAAAAAATATATAAAGAATAAAAAAAACTAACATGGTGAGATATTAAAAATAAAAAATTTTTAAAAGATATAAAGGAGTGTTAAAAAATATTTTCTTCATGAATATTTTTATTCATTTGCATGATATATTGATTTCACATTATTATTGTTGTTATGGTTGTTTATAGCCCTTTTTTTCTAATAGAGGAATGCAGAATAAAAAGCAAACAAATCTTTCATTGTAGTTAATGCTATAAAATAAAAAAGAGTGTGCTATCAAACTTAACTCTCCCTTACCTTATAAAATCTAAATCACTCTTCCTTAGGTTATGAATTAAAAGCATTCTAAATGCTGAGCAAAGAAATCAAAATTAGAATGAATCTACCAAACTGTTGATTATTAATTTAATAATTTAAGTGATATATTCCAGTTGGCTGATATATTAATTTCATACTCAATTTCCAACAATGTTGACAAAGATATCCTTATAAATATCAGAGCTCCAAGTATAGGTGGATTAGTTTTGTTCTTGATTTTTTTATTTAACACTTAAAGTGTTTTCAATTCATAACCTTATGTTTAATGTTTTTGTTTATATATATATAACATTTTCATGATTATATCATCAAAATAAAATCTCATTTGGGTTATACCATATAATATTTTGTTTTAATTTCCAACATTTTTTAATAAATTAGCATTCATTCATATCAAAATTAAGGTCTTAAAAAGAACTGTTATATTCAAGTAATAACTACATTGAGAATAAAGTAAAAAACTATCATTCATATATATTTGATGGTTGATTATTAATAATAAGTGGATCAACAGAAACTTTTTTTTACTTCCTTCAGTTTTATTATTAATTGATTTCAAGTTGAATTTAGAAGAAACAGATAAAGTAAGTAGTCAAAACAAGGCTGGAATAAATTATGCTTCAAAAAAATGTATTTAAATCACTCAGTACGCCAGTCTTCCTCTTTTCAATATTTCAATAAACTCTCTTTTAGTTTTAAAATCATACTTTAACAAAACATCTAGTATTTTAGTATTATTAAAATCAGATGTGTGACCAATTTTTAAAAAATGTGATTTAAAAGCTGATGTAATCAAATTTGTTTTATGCTCCCTAATTCTAACACTAATACAGCTATCTGATTGACATACAAACATTTTAGAGCACTGTGAACATTAAATTTCATAGACACTTTGGTATTTCAAAAATACTCTGGTCTTTTAGGTTTACATTAAAAATCAATTATTTTTATGTAAATCGTTTTGATTTTTTTTTTAAATTGTGTATTTGTTAAAATGTAATTATATAAAACCAAGATATAGATAAAAAGATTTATTCTTACTTTTATTTCGATATCCATTCTCGGTTCTAAATGAAAACCAAATAAATCCAAAAGTTCTTTACATACAGAACTCACTTGAATTTTTAAAGCTGAAAAATAAAATTAAAGAAAAACCTGGAGTCAATTAAATATTGCTATAAGTTTTTTAATTTAAAATGTCTTAAAAGACTGTCAAACTAGTCACTACAGAGAGAGAGAGAGATAATAATGTGTAGAGACACTTCTAAATAGATTCTCACACGTTCAACGTGATATTTTATATATATATAAAGTTTATTAAGTATAGAATATTTATCAATTCATTGGTATAAAAAATTGTTGACTATATAGCCCCTTTAAAGCTTGAAAAAATACCCTTAATATATTTTCATAAGATTAGATGCCGAATTGCACTTTATTTAATTAATACATTGTACAGGTTTACACACAACTGCACATATATAATGTAATGTAAGAGATTTGAACTCAGACTTTCACACAACCCTCAACTCTCCATGCCATCTCACATTGCTGACCCACCTGATCATACACATGTTGGAAAGATAAATAAACACCAATGTACATATTTCATGCTAAACCAGCAATCAACAGTTGGTCCAGATTACTATCCTCATACCTATACACAATCAGTGCTCAGTTTTATATTAAGATAGCCAATCTTCATACTTTAATAGACAGGCTTCAAACTACTCCAATCCACAACTCTTCAGCCATCTATTTTATTGAAAATCTGATGATGGAACATTCAAAGCCCACGTTAGTGCCAAGGTTGTCATCCATGTTGACCATTTAGTCATTCTGACCCCTCATGTTGTACTGAAAAATAATCCATCTACATACATATGCAACTGTACAGGCTTACAAACACCTGCACATATATAATGTAATATAAGGGATTCACACAACCCTCAACTCACCATGCCATCTCATATTGCTGACCCACCTGATCATACACATATTGAAAAGATAAATAATCACCAATATATTATGTATTTCATGCTAAACAAATAATCATCAGTTGGTCCAGATTACTAATATGTGGGCTTTGAGTGTTCCATCATCAGATTTTCAATGAAATGGATGGCTGAAGAGCTGTGGGTTGGAGTAGTTCGAACCTCTCCATGAAGATTGACTATCTTAATATAAAGCTGAGCACTGATTGTATATATGTGTAAGGATAGTAATCTGGACCAACTGATGATTTCTGGTTTAGCATGAAATATGTATATTGGTAATTATTTATCTTCTCAACATGTGTACGATCAGATGGGTCAGAAATATGAGATGGCATGGAGAGTTGAGGATTGTGTAAAACTCTGAGTTCGAATCCTTTATATTACATTATATATGTGTAGGTGTGTATAAGCCTGTACAGTGTATTAATTTATATATTTAAAAACATAGTGTGTTAAAGGTCAGGCCATCTATTGAATATGTATGTAGATGGATTATTCTCCAGTACAACATGAGGGGTCAGAATGACTAAATGGTCAACATGGGTAGAATGACAACATTGGCATTAACATGGGCTTTGAATGTTCCATTATCAGATTTTTTAATGAAATGGAAGCCTGTCCATTAAAGTATGAATATTGGCTATCTTAATATAAACCTAAACACTGATTGTATATATGTGTGAGGATAGTAATCTGGGCCAACTGATAATTGCTGGTTTAGGACACTCTGCAAATTGGAGCCACATAAACATATTTGCTTAACTACTAAATTGCCAAGCAAATTATCATATTAACATTTTTTCTTTCCAACATATACATTTACATAAACATTTTTTTATTTTTAAAGAAATAATAAAAACCATTAAACCATTAGGGAAAACAGATATGTATACTAACACTGGAATAAAACAGGTGTTATGTATCACTACCTGGGGAGAACTATACCAAAAACTTGCACATAAAACCTCAGAAAACAATGACTGAATTAAAATCTAATCACATAGCAAACAGTTGTAGAAATGAAATTTAAAATGTTCACAAATTATTGTTTTAATCCCAATTATATATATTATGTCTGCTCAATAATGAAAAATGACAAGGTTGATATATTTTTAAAAAAAAATACATGAGATCTACAAAGTGTTATTAATTGTTGTATTGTCTTCTGCTTTTGAAGATATAACTTTTTTTCCTGCTTAAAAATACAAAGATGGATATATATGTTCAAATTTAAATATATATTTTTTAAATATTATTCAAAATGATCAAAAGCTGAACTTTTAAAGCAACCACATGAATTGGAAGGAATAATTTAAAAGAGAATATTCAATTATTTGCTAATTAGGCAATTTTAGTTGAATTTACATAATTACAATAATGTATAATAATTAACTGTTTTGTTATATAGAAATATCACCACTAGAGTCTTGCAAAGTAAATAAATCAATAGATATATAATATTATCTTTATACCATGGATGTTTGCTGAACAGTTTATACCATAGGGAATACAATGTCATCAATAAAGCCATGAAAGCTTAAAGATTTCACCTACTCACTTAGAAGAAACCTGAAGAACATCTTTTGCCTTGAATAAAATGCTTAACTAAATCCAAGCCAGGGTAATTGGAGAAGATTACTGTTTTTTGATCCAGACAAGAAATTTCTACTCTTCATGGGAGCAGTATTTCATCTTCATTCATAGGAACTTATTCGGCAAATAAACAGTTTCCAGAAGACTCATCAAACTTTAATTAATATAATGGAATGAAAATTGTGATTTCTGTTTTATTATTTTTTTTTTTTATCTATTGTAAATTTTCTGTATATTTTCGTTTTTTACAATTGGAAGGCAATGTGTTATAATTTTAGGAAAATTCATTATGAGAGTAAGGATGGGGGAAATATTAGATTTAACTATTTTTTTATCATCTTCATTTGTATAAAAATAAAAAAATTACACAAGTTTTGACCTTCACATCCGACTAACTTTTGACAACTTAAAGGGAAATGAGAAGTAAGATATTTTAATATTATTTCACATTAAGCAATACACTAGATAATGATAAAGTTTATATTAATTTATTTATTATTAATTAAGGTTACTTCTATATTGCTTTTGTATACATGATTTATAACCATTGATCTATCTGGAGAACAAATATTTTTTTTTATGTTTGTATATATATATATATATATATATATATATCTATATTATATATATATATATATATATATATATATATATATATGTAAGTTAGCCAGATAAAGTCGCAATCACATATATATAATAATGTTATATATTTGTTGTTGTAAATAATTGGTCAAGAGCATGAACTTCTACCATTGGGTTGAGAGTAAGGACTTTATTTTTATTAATATCATTATTAGATATCAATATGGTAGAAATTCATCCTTGGCAAAACAAATTACATGTGTCAGATTGAATTGTTATTCATGTTTTATATTTTTGTTAATCAATAAATGTTAATATAATTTGTTATTTTTATTTGGTCTCTAGTTCATCATTATTTTCATATCCACCATCAGCTTTATGGTTCTTTATTATTCACATACCCATTATAAACATTATTATCTTATTTAGTTTTACACCTATCAATATTAGTATTATGATAGAGGAAATACATATACATATTTGGGTCAATTATTATAACTTTAATACATATATACTTATACTGCACAAACATATTTTTTTATATATCTTATGGTTTTGGGTATCCTTAATTTATTTTTGGTAATTAATTATCACTTATATAGAGGTGCAATAATTGCTATTAGTGTGATATTCTTCCCTGATAAGAGAGTCCAAGCAATTACTCCCTGAGTTCGAATACTGTGGTATAATGTGGCTAGAAAGGAGTGAGAATTGGATGAACTGACTCAAATTGTATCTAGATTAATAAAAATAGGTAGAGCTAGTCTATTGGAAGTAGATACAATCATAGGTTATGTATTTCATCATTAATCAATTGTATCTTATCCAAAGAACCAAAGTCTGGCCATAGTAAGATGTGCTCCCCCTATCTCTTGTGGAATATCACCAATAAGATAAAATTGATAATAATAAAAATACCAAACTGATGGTGCATATGGTGGAATGACTATGACTATACATTTTTTTCTTACATGGTTACACTGACATAATAAAACAGAGAACATATATGACAGAAATATATATTTAATTATTCTTACTCAAGAAAGTTAATGTTAACATATTTTTTTTTATTTTCTTTTGAGCCCAACTTTTCTTACAAAGTAAAACTAATTAAAATTTGGGATCTCTGGCCATAATGAGTGTAGTTTCATATTGACATTTATAAGTTGACTATTTTTCATCAATTAATTCCTTTTTAAACATTGTTTCTTATGATCAAGGGAATCAGATATGCTGAATGCATAAATCCTTCCCTTCTTGGGTAATTTTTTCTTAATACAGTTACTTAGCTGATACATTTTCTTGTGATCATACAGTGTCAAGTTGTATTGTAGCATCCATAATAAGTTCCAGTGTTAGCAGATCAGGCGTTATTAAATGTTATGGCATTTTACAGCGCCATGACTAAGATACACATTGAAATAAGCAAACAGTTTACACTTTGTGGCTAATTGTTCTAAATCAAAATATATAAAATGTGCTAACACGCACACAATGGAATGCGTAATCATTTCATTTGCATAAATTTACATCGCTCCTAATTAATTTCTTATATTTTTACAAAACGGCTAGGAATATGAGGGCTTTGACCCTTGAAAGCGCTTAGCCATTTGATTAAATATATATATATTAAAATAATATATATTTTTCTTTATTTGTTTTTAGCTTTGTGTGCTTGTGCGTGTTAGCGCATTTTATATATTTTGATTAAAATACACATTGGGAAATGTGAGGGTCAAGCACACTAAAGTTTTAGCCATTATTAGCATTATATACACATATATGTGATCAAAATCATTTTCCTGGCTTGAATTTTTATAAGCAGCACAAAGAAAAACTTAACTGAAACTCCCTCCAAGTTTAAAAAGCAGACAATATCTGCTTTTTTTTTCTTTATTGTCTGGCAACAGTCCAAATTTTTATGACAACTTAATATTTTAAAAGTAATCAATTTTATTATCAATCAATTATTTTTCTGTATACAAATATAATTATTTCTTTCAATAAACTTTTTATTTCATATAATTATTTTGTTTTCAACTTGTTAAAGATTTTTTTTAAATACATAACTTTTATAAAGTTTTAAAAGACATACTAAAAATGCCTATATATTTTTCAAAAGATTATACACGTAAACTACATCACTTACGGAGGTTACAATATATATATATATTAATAGTTTTTGACATTTGATATTGTTGAAGTATTTTTTAGAATGTGGAAATATCTGTTCTATTTTATTTTAGAAAAATCAGTCAGATGATATAATCAGTGGACCAATAAAAATATTAAACTGTAAACACTTTTTTGCAACTAAAAGTGTGAATGGTTTACTATTTTCATTGGTCATTGTGAATATCATCTGACAGTGCTTTTTCCTAAATAAAATAAAACAAGATATTTTTATATTCGTGAATATAACCCATTTGTTCTTTGGTTTTATATATACATTTTTTAATTTCTTTTTTGAGATAATAGCTACATCATGCAATCATCAATTATGTCATTAGTATTTAAAATGTATATAACTAATTCTTGATATCTTTTTTTATTTACAGTGATCCTTTAATTTTATTAGAAGTATTTTACTAAAAAATAAGGTGCTTTAGATAATATCTTAAATTTAATATGGCTAGTATAAACATGTTATCTATATTTATGTTAACAATATTTTGCCCTCATTTGTTTTAAAACAGAGAAGAAAATTTACACCATCATGCTGTAATGAACTATAATGAATTACTTAGTACTTATTCAGAAGGTGTGACGAAGATAAAAAAAGAAAGATCACTATTAATTAAAGGAGATTATAAATTATTTGTAAACCTGTATGGTTATTTCCTTTAGATCAGGCATGGGCAACCTTTCCTAGTTCAGGGTCCAATTTATCTTTCTGTCTTCGAGTCAAGGGCCAGACCAAATAATTAAATAATACAATATAATAATGAATGATAAAGGGCTACATAAATTTCATAATAATGACGTAACAATTTAATATGAGGATTAGAATTGTACTTCAACAATGAGCCTATCAATGTGTTGTGCTTAAGAACAATCACAAAAATTTTCAAAGTTTTTGTCCGTTATTGTTCTCCAAATTTTTGACTTATTAAATTTCATTCTAGAAAAAAACTGTTCACACATATATGTGCTGCCAAAAAGACAAAATTCTTTTTGAAAAGAGACTACATTTCTATATTTTTCTTCCACCAAATGTTTATAAAAATCCATCAAAGCAATGTTGTTAAACTGTAATTTTAGCACTAAATCTGCTTGAACCTCAATAATTTCCATCTGTAAATTTTCTGGCACATTATTTATATCAGTATACATTGGATGAGAAAATATAGTGAATATGGAGTCTTTATTTTGGAAGTCAGTGAACCTTGTATCAAATTGCTCTATTAATGCTTTCAGTTCATTTCCATAACAATTATAAGAAATATTTTTATGAGTTGCTAGAGTAGGAAAATGGTAACAATTTTTAGCTCTTATCTGACTTTCCAACAATTTTAGTTTATTACAAAAAGCACTGACATGTCCATACAGTTCATGAATCACTTGTCCTGGTTTTTGCAATTTAAGATTTTCATTTAGGTATCCAGTGACATCTACAAGAAATGCTAAATCAAACACCCCACTCATCATCTCTTACTTGGTTTATTGTTTTTCCTTTTATGTCCATAAAATCTCCTGTCTTGTCTCAGATCTTAAATTATTTTAACCATTTACATTTACTCAACCACCTCACTTCACAATAAGACACATTTTCATAATCTGAAAATAAGTCTGCCAAATATTCCTTAAATTGCAGTGATTAAGTACATGTGACTTAATAAAGTTAATACTGGCTACTACAACTTCCATAATATTTCTAAATTTAATTGATTTTGCTCACATATTTTGTTAGTGGATAATGCAATGAAAATTTATTAAATTTTTCTCATGGATCTGTAATTCTATTATTTTTTCATGAACTATTCCAATAAATCCCTTGCATGCACCAACCATTGCAGGGGCTCCATCAGTGCATATGCCAGATAATAAACTTTATCTAAGCCCAAATATCTTGAAGACTGTTTTGACTTCTTCAAATATATCTTCACCAGTAATTGTGTTTTAGGGCCAAAGTAAAATTCTTCTGTGATATTAAATCCACATCAACTCCCTGAATAAATATTGCTAGTTATGCTGTATCAGAGGCATCAGTGCTGTCATCCAAAGCAATTGAAAATGCTTTGAATCTAGCAGTATTTTCTTTTAAACTTTTTGGGATATCATTAGCCATGATTTCTATCCACCGGACAACAGTACATCTCAACAAACTAATATTCTCAAAATCTTTTTTTCTTTTCAGGACATATTATACTTGCAACATTCAACAGACATTCTTTGATAAATTATCATTCATTAAATGATTTAGAATGCTTAGCAAATTTTTCATTTAACACAAAGCTGGCTTTCACAATGCTTCCATGCTGCATTTATTACTTGGTGAACATTTTCTGCTGGGTATCCAAGTTCTTCAATTTCTCTATTCCATCTTTTTGTAGTTGTCCATCAATTTTTTGGTGATCCGCATGTTTTGAAGTAAAGTGTCTCTTTAAGTTGAATTCTTTATTGACTGATATGGATACATTGCACAGAAAACATATAGGCAAACCTTTATTCAGAATAAAATAATACTTCTCTGTCCAGCTGTCTTGAAATTGATGATTCTCTGTATTTACTTTTATTTTTTTTTTTTTGTTAATCCCTGACATTGTTCTAAATTTCAAAGCTATATATTCAGAACTGTCAAACAAAGCTGTCTTTAACATTGTAGATATTGAACAGAAAACAATATAAGTGCAGGTACTTAACAAAGCACAAACCCAATGTAAATATTAAAATAAAATAAAAACTTATTTTTACACTCCAGATAGAACACAATATAAATGCACGCATTGAACAAGGCACAACCCCAATGCAACTATCAAAATGTCACATTGTAACATGTTCACACACTGCTAGTCAAAATGAGAAAGAGATCTTGATGAGAGAAAACAAGATGTGTTTTGCAGTGTCATATGATGTCAGCTTAACTATTCAAAATATTAATTCTGAGAGGAGCTAAATAAGACAAAAAAAATTGATTTTCAGTAATTGTTAATGATTATGACATAATATTTTTGTAAAACATTTATTATTAAACCAAAAAGTACATCACTAATAGGGAATTGTCTTTGAAAATATTTTCTTTTAAAAAAAGATTGCTCATAGGAAATATATGAAAAAGCAGAAATCGCCATTGCTGGCTTTACAAAAATTGCTTTTGCAAAAACAATAGGGAATATTTTTTTAATAACTGTAAATAATGTATTAACTTTTATAATTTTTTTTGTTTCTTTGATGATAATTAATTATGAATGTATCCTTTTTTTAATGTTATAAATTTCTAATATTTCATTTTGTGCCACAACATTTTAACTTGGTGCATAAATTTTTAGATTACACAAATATGGCAATCACCAAATATATTATTTCAGCCGAATGTACACTGAATTAAATTACAAAACCAGATTAAACAGGGACACTCAAATATGACATTTAATACATTTTATTATATTCACTTTTAATTTTAAAAAAAACATATTCTCTTTTCCTATAGCATTTCCAACTCACTTGAATCGTTATATATATATATGGTACTTACGGATAATTTGCCTGATGACGTATTTGACCCACCGGTTTCCCTTCCGGTAGGCATTGACGATCTTTGTATGACAACGTTGTCATGGCAACGAAGTGACTGGCGTGATTAATCCATCAGAGAGTCAATTTTTTTTTTTTTAAACCGCGAGATTTAAAATTCGGAGAGAGGTTTGGGAAATTTTTTGATTTCTCTGTCTATTGTGATTTTGCTATCCACTTGATCACAGTGATTTTTTTCAGCTCTTTCATTGCATCCTTGATATTTTACTTTGTGATATGGCTGAAGCTCCAAGAACCTTGTTTAGTTTACCGAGTACGGAGGAAGAAGCGATCATCTTCTTACAAGACCGCGGTCTTCTCCCCAAAAGGAAATTATGTCAAAATGGGCATGAAATGAAAAAATATATTCACAATTCCAAGAAACAATGGCGGTGTAACTTGAAGGATTGCCTGTCAGAAATTGCAATTAGAAAAGGCACGTGGTTTGTTGGCTCCAAAATGACTTTCGTGACCGCTATACGTTTCATCTATAGTTGGTCCAAAGAATTAACATCGATAACATTTTGTGCGGAGGAATTGAATATTTCGGACAAAACTGTTATCGATTGGAACAACTACCTCCGGGAAGTTTGTACCTGGAGATTGTTAAGAAATGAAAGGCGGAAAATCGGAGGTCCCAACACAATCATTGAGATTGATGAAAGCCTCTTCACAAAACGGAAGAACAATGCCGGAAGAGTCCTACCACAGCAATGGCTATTTGGCGGCGTGTGCAGAGAGACTGAGGAATGCTTTATTGTAGCCATTCGAGATAGAAGTGCGTCTACTCTCATGCAAGAAATTTTGCAAAATGTACACGAAGGCTCAACTATCTACAGCGATTGCTGGAAGGGATACAAGAGCGAAGAGTTAGCTGAGGCTGGATATGAACACCATCGTGTTAATCACACATACAACTTCGTAGACCCCACAACTGGCGTACATACACAGAATGTTGAAAGGTTGTGGGGTTTGGTCAAATGGCGTAATAAAAAACACAGAGGGACAGCACGTCAGCACCTGGACTCATATTTGAGCGAGTTTATGTGGAGGCAGTCGTACAAAGCTGATCCTTTCACTGCAATTTTAGAACATATATCCCAATTCAGTCCTCCACAGTGAACGCTATTTGTAAGTAATTTTAATTTTTTTTATAATATTTATAATTTTAGAATTAATTATATTATTGAATATAGACAATAAGTAATCCAAATGCATGTAAAAGTAACGTCACCATTAATGCCATATTCGCATTAAATCTTTATTTTAAATGTACAAACAATTTTTGTTAATATTTCTTCAATTAATTTGTAATTAATTTTCAATAATTTTTTTAATAAAATTACCAATATACAGTCCGTTTTTAAAATTACCAAATGCTTGTAGAAACTACGGCGTCTTACACCACATTTTATACAAGATGGCGATTAATGGTAGATTCGCATTAACTTTTTTTTTTTAAAATTTACAAAAAAAATTTTTTTTTTATATTTCTTCAATTATCAAACTTCCACTTAATTACATTTAATTTGTAAATAATTTTTGGGTTAATATTTCTACAAATATCAAATTATTTTTCGTAAATTCATTAGCCAATGTATGTAAAAGTAGGGCATGTGATCGCGATTAATGGCACATTTTTATGTGATCGCCATTAACGGCACATTTTCCATAATTTTTTGTTTTTATATTTTGTATTGACCTTATTTTGTATTTCATGCATGTAAATTTTCGCTAATTTGTTGGGGTTTTTTTTGTATTTTTGGGTTAATATTTCTACAAATATCAAATTATTTTTCGTAAATTCATTGGCTATACAGTACGGTTTTAAAATTAGCCATGTGATCGCCATTAACGGCACATTTTCAATAATTTTTTGTTTTTATATTTTGTATTGACCTTATTTTGTATTTCATGCATGTAAATTTTCACTAATTTGTTGGGGTTTTTTTTGTGTTTTTGGGTTAATATTTCTACAAATATCAAATTATTTTTCGTAAATTCATTGGCTATACAGTACGGTTTTTGCACATTTTTATGTGATCGCCATTAACGGCACATTTTCAATAATTTTTTGTTTTTATATTTTGTATTGACCTTATTTTGTATTTCATGCATGTAAATTTTCACTAATTTGTTGGGGTTTTTTTTGTATTTTTGGGTTAATATTTCTACAAATATCAAATTATTTTTCATAAATTCATTGGCTATACAGTACGGTTTTAAAATTAGCCAATGTGATCGCCATTAACGGCACATTTTCAATAATTTTTTGTTTTTATATTTTGTATTGACCTTATTTTGTATTTCATGCATGTAAATTTTCACTAATTTGTTGGGGTTTTTTTTGTGTTTTTGGGTTAATATTTCTACAAATATCAAATTATTTTTCGTAAATTCATTGGCTATACAGTACGGTTTTAAAATTAGCCAATGTGATCGCCATTAATGGCACATTTTCAATAATTTTTTGTTTTTATATTTTGTATTGACCTTATTTTGTATTTCATGCATGTAAATTTTCACTAATTTGTTGGGGTTTTTTTTGTATTTTTGGGTTAATATTTCTACAAATATCAAATTATTTTTCATAAATTCATTGGCTATACAGTACGGTTTTAAAATTAGCCAATGTGATCGCCATTAACGGCACATTTTCAATAATTTTTGTTTTTTATATTTTGTATTGACCTTATTTTGTATTTCATGCATGTAAATTTTCACTAATTTGTTGGGTTTTTTTCTACAAATATCAAATTATTTTTCGTAAATTCATTGGCTATATTTTGTATTTTATATCTTGTACTACAAGCTTCGCTTGTCAAAAACACCCAGGGCCCCCCCCAACAACTACAGTGCTATGCGCTGTTATAATTGGCCACATTTTTAAGATTTTTGAATAGTTTTCATGCATGTACATTTTAAATATTTTGTATTCACAGTATTAAATTTTCACTAATTTTTTTTTTTTGTATTTTTTTTTCAGGACCAAGAAACATGCTGGTGTTCAGTCGGTGTGTATCACGTGACATTCCTTTTGTTTTTCATCACATGGTCAACCGATGACGTATTGCCCTGAAGGCATACCGATTTAATGTTGCGCTTTTTAACGTGACGTGTTCACGTGATATGCGGACACATCTTATCGAGTAGATGTGTCTGCAGATCACTTGGAGACGTTATCTTAAAAATCGCAACATTAGACCGGTATGCCTTCAGGGTAATACGTCATCAGGCAAATTATCCGTAAGTACCATATATGTATACATATATATATATATATATATATATATATAAAGAATAAATACAAGCTTAAATTAAATGCAAACATTATCATTTTTTTTAAAAATACAGTACAAATTATTTAACTAATATTCTTTTCATTGATCTTTCAAGATCGAGCAGGAATCTGATTGACACATGAATTACAATAAAATGCATATAAAAAACATATTTAAAGCATATATGAGTTTAAACCCCCTCTCCCTTTGTTTTAACTAATTTAACATAATATAATAAAATTCACAGCAATAATCCTACACTCTATTGTTGAAACATTTAAGACACTTAATAGTATATATCTATTTCTATTACCAAAATGGAATCAAAGTTCACTCAGTAACAATTTATAGCTACCCTGATCGATCAGTGACGGTCCTGTGGGAGAAGTATTTCATCCTCTGTTTGACGTGGTTTGACCAGTCACTAACTTCAGCAAAATTCCAATTAATCTCAAACAAAAAACAATCCCGTAACTTATAGGTTTTTGTTTTTTTTTTTTGCAATGTTACTTATAATCCTGAGGAAACATTCCAAATTGATGAGCGTAATAGATAGCACAAAAATACCTCCACTATCAAAGTTTCAACAATAGAGCTAATTGCAGAAAAAATCTATACTGTATTTTTTTTCTCCTTCTATCTTTAAGAATTAGAAATAAAACAAAAGACAAACTTTTATAATAAAAAAAAACCTGCAAGATCTTATGTTTTGTTTTTTCTTTTTTTTTTTTTTTAATGTCGATTTAATTGATTTCAAAACTTTTAAAATTCCCTTTAAAAAAAAGAAGTTTTATTATTTATTTTAGTATAAAAAATATAAGTTTTATTATAAAATAATACATATGCGATTTTAATAATAATAATAATAATAATAATAATATATATATATATGTATGAATATAAGCTGGCAGAAAAATACCAGCTCAATTCTAACCTTTTCAATACGCTCCATGCAGCTAATTAAGACGTGCTTTTTTGTTATCGCTAAGAATTTCATTTTCACATTTATTTTCACTATTTTAAAATATTAATAATTTTAGTTTTTAAATTTTAATCATTAAAAGATTTAAATAAAGATATAAAATATAAATGTATTAAACATCATAATTATTTAATTGCAGAAAAGGTAAAAATCAAACGTAACTCTTGTTAAGCTCTATTCAAAATTTTGACAATCGGAATCAAACATGGCTGAAATAGATTAGTGGGGGGCCGGATTAAAATTCGTTACCTATATGTGCTTTAGATCATACTGACTTAATTTTAAAAAAAAGTCTCTGCTTCTAAAAAATTTAATTGTATTAGTAAAAATATATTTTCAACAAAATTTAAAACATTACCAAGTATCATATTTTGATTATTGGACTAATTTCATATAGTCTTTTTAACTAAATGGTAGACAATGAGTTCCATGTTACTATCACAAAAAGATAACGTCATAATCTAATATCCCAAATAAAGAAAAGAGAAAAACTGTCTATACTAAATAAATAGTAGTTTGGAAACCAAAAAAAAAAAGTGCTACAGTTTCTGAAGTGGCTTTCTGAAAGTTATAAATAAAAGATAAAACATGATATCTTCTGACAGATCGTTTCAAAAAATTTATAATAAATTAGTACACTTGCACAAATATTTCAAAAGAAATGGATGGCTTGTGTCTTTTTCTTCTCAACAAAACAAAATATATCTGATTCATTCTTTTTTCTCAGGATAATCTTAATCGATGAAACAGATTTCTGACATCATAACTTTTGTGTTATTCCATATTCATTGGAAATTCCTAAATATATGGAGTGATTAAAATTTATACCAATAAATCTTAAGTTTTGTTATAATTAGTTTTTATCTTAAATTGCCATAAAATCAATCACAAACGCTAATTTCCAAATAAGCATACTTCTTGTTAAATTCTCTGTCTCAGTGTTTACGATCTGATTGGCTGTTGATAGTTATGAGCACTTGAGAGATTTGCAGTCTCTCAGTTTAATTTCAATACCATCTGCGCAAAATAAATATTATTTACATACATCATTGTATTACCTTGAATGAATATATCCTATTTGAAAAATAATATATACAGTCTTCAAATGACCCATATTCTACAGCAATCTCTCTAGTATCCTCTAATATAAAAACATTAAAATAAAATAAAAACCACATTCACTAGGCTACTCAAATACCAGTTAATGAGAGTTTATCATTTTATTAATAGTTTGTTTTCCATCTAAAATATATATTCTTATCTATTTACACACCAATAAATGTAAAGTTAGTGAAGTTGGTAAAGTGAAAATTATGCTAAACTTGCTCAAAAATTCTCATTCGTAGATATCTGAAAAGATTTCCAATTCTAGATAAAATTTTAACTTTAGCTATTAATCATATCAAGATGTATTTTCTTTGCTTAAATATATCATTCAGAAAAGAACAAATCATTAATAATAGTAAAATTTCTGAGTGCATAATATGTACCAGAATGATGACAATCTAACTAAACTGACCGCTAAAAATATTCCAGTGTATGCTCAGTGGGACACTTGGTCTTTCTTTGAGGACTTGGCAATAAACCAGGCTCCTCACATTAAGCTCATCACAAACAGCATTAATTATTTGAGGATAAAATTCATGTTCAAAATTTTTCTCTTGATGTAGAAAACAGAATTAACTTCAGAGACCACTTTAAATTGTGTTGTGTTAAATGCTATAGATTTCCTCTCACCATAATAAGTTGCATTACAGCAAGGTTTTTGGCAAATAATTGATTATACAATTTTATATTTATCTTTTTTCTATTCTATCTTTGGAATTGTAGATCAGTCTGTTCGAATATTAAAACCTTTGAAAATTACTTCTTTTAAGCTTGCATCTAGATTAGGCACATATACTAAGAAAATTTATTCTTTGTCCATTTTATTTTCATTTTTATAGATATTGTGTTTAAACTTAGCTTTGTCATAAAACATCTTTGATTGTCTATATAACATATTTTTGTTGAACTCCACACTTACTAGATCCTTAACATATTTCTCAATATCCCTCTTTTTATCTGTTTCAAATTTACACAAATATAAATTACAGTATAAAAAAACATTTAAATCCTGCCAATTTATACTTTAGAGAGATGTATGAATAAGAGTGTATAAAGTCTTATATATATATATATATATATTTTAACGGTCGGGGATGATGATGACGTTTCCAGTCTTACCGCATCTGCCGACAGAGCGCCACTAGGCTACTTTGAACCTAGAAAATTTATAAAGTCGACAGATACGTGCTGTTAAGATCACGGCCGTCAGCCCTAGTCACTAGCTCTTAGAGTAGCAGAGATTTTAAACATTTATAAGTTTCAATAGATTTCTATTCTCAAAGTATATATATTAAATATTTATAACAATAAAATAAAATAAGCCACTGCCAGTAATTAACACACAAATAGATTTTTATTAACGCACATTTAAAATTGAGGAATAAATTTATTTTTAGGTTTTAACATTAATATTTTTTTTTTTTAAATTTAAATTACTATTTTCAATAGATCACACAGATGGATATTTAAATTATATTTTACTTTAGCATGACGAGCATAGATAGTCTACATAGATTTTTTTTCACTTAAAACTTATCAACACATTCATTCAGTCTCAGACTAAAAGTTCGTAGCCAACCCAATGTCTGCTTCCAGATATATACTTGCAACTAATGCAATATGAAGATGCTAGCATAAAACCATGCCGACAGGAATGGGCATCTGACGGCATGATATTATTTGAAGGAAATGATCCATGTCTAGATCAGGAAAGGGCATCTGTTAGACTAAGGAATCATGTATATAATTTTTTTATTTTAAAGAGTGCTACGTATGGGGGAAAGCGGTCTTTCTGCCATCTTATAAATCCCTGTCCATAGAGCTAGAAGGGGTCAATGGTGCAGGAAATACATCTGCCACCATTTCAACAATATGACTGCCTCTTTGGGGTCATGCATTCAGTTGGGCACGTTGCCCTGTATGCTAAACATGCTTCACATTACATTAATATAAACACCCATATATCCTTCCACAAGCATTGCCCTAACTACGAAACAAATAGCCTGACACTAAAATCCTTTAAATTAAACATAAACGAATTTAAACTGTTATTACTCTTTATCCATGCAGCTATCTACACCCAACTTTAATTTAATACATTTTATTTAACAGATAGAAATAAATAACCTAGTTAAACACAAACATAAATAATTAAATTAAAAAAAATGGAAATGATTGAAATAGCAAACGTATATAAAAACAAATATTTATAATTGATTTATAGTTCTATTCTTGGTCAGATAAGAGTACATTCATTTATATTACTTTTTTTTTTTTTTGGATTGATTACTTATTGATGTTTTACGGTAATTATTTAAAAGAAAGTTCAATTGGCAAAAGTTTATACTTTACAGATTCTGAGGTCCATCTTCATGATCACTTATATAGATTGTTTGTTCTTCCTTTTTAAAAATGAAGCCGCCACTTGCCATTCCTTTTTGGTCCCTAACTGGCATAGGGAGGTCTCAGCTGGTTGTCCGGAAAATCTAATTTTATTGCAGACTTCCACATCGTGAAAATCTAGTTATAATGACATATTCATAGTCAGCTCTCAGCTAACAATTATAATAATCATTTGGCTTTTATATTTTTCTTAGCCTTTTATCATTTGATCTTAGGATTCAATCGGCAATATGTCACTAATCCTCTGGTGTTTCAGTTACGGTCCGTGCTGAATTTCTGGTGTTTGCATTGGTCATTTAATTTCTTTGTACTCTCTTATCTGACCCTTTAATTTATTTTAAATGCCTCAAGGGTTAGCTTGTTTTTGAACAATCATTTAATTAATAAAACAATCATTTCCATTTTCTAAGATTATAGAAATCAACATTATTTCTATTTCCAAAAATATCAAATCTTTATATCTTTTACTTTTTTACAAAAAAAATTACTTTCAAATAAAACTATTTTTTAAAATAGTTTTTAAAGTTGTCCATCGTGCGATCTATATATACGTTAAACAGTTTTTAAATTTCAGTTTTTAAGTTAAGTTTTTTTTCTTTTTAATAAATCAATTTTTATTTGTGATCTTTCATTTTAATTGTAAAATAATGTGACAGCATATTATATTCCGTTACAATATATATATATATATATATATATATAAATTATTAATCAATGTCTGTATTCCAATTATAATAAAATATATATAATTATTCAAAACAATACAATAATTAATACAGTAAAACAATATTTTAAAAAAACAAATATATACCAATTTAATAGAAGTACTTTCAACTATCTATATAGTCGTTGTCAACTAGATTCAAATTGTATTAGAAAAAACCGTTACAAATGTAAACAAAAAGTAATATGTCATACATCAATTTTCCCACAATTCATTAATTTTTATATTGGCGGCCTGTCTGTTTATCAACTGTTGCTTTTTACTTTTTATTAACATAGCTTCCTTAATTTTGCGTTTATTATTATTTCTTTCAATACACAAAATCTTAACTTTATTAAAATCAAAATCAAAACCATAATTACATGTTACATTATGATCAAAAAAATACTGATGGTGAAACATCATCATTTCTAACATTCTCTTGTCTTGATTTTTGCACTCGTTTATATAACAACAAATGCTCCTTTGATCTTTTCTCCAATGTACATCGAGATTCCCCAATATATGCCTTTCCACAAACACATAGCCATTTATATATTGCACAACTTTGATTTAAAATACTACACCTATTTTTTGAATTATTTATTAATCTATTTAAATTAGGAGTAGTATAAAATGCAACTCGACATATATTTTTATATATCTGTTTTATAAATTTCACTTGTTCATTACAAATAAATGGTATTGATATCCAAGTATATTTTATCTTATCAATATCTATAGCATCTAAAATATTTCTATTATTATTAAACTTAGTAACAATATTATAAATTAATTTATGATCATATCCAACATTTAACAAATCCATAATAAATACATTTATGTTACTTATTTTATCAGAACTATATTTACATAATTTATTATTCCTAAATAAAAATGATTTTAACCGGATAATTTATGTGCTATTGGCACATTTGAATACCAAGGAATATATCCTCTTTTTTCAATATCTTTTATTACCATACAATAATCTAATTTATTTTTATTACGGGTAACTTTAATATCTAAATACTGAATTGACATTTTTTCTTCAAAAGATTTACTCCATTTTAAACCTTCTAAACTATTTAATTCATTGAATAATACATTTATAATATCTAAACTTCCACAAACAAAAACATCATCAACATACCTGTAATAAATTTTAATACCTTGGCAATATATATTATTATTAAGAATTATATCTTCATATCTTGATACTACAAAACTACATATTTGTGAAACTACATACTACAAAACTACATATTTGTGAAACTACAGGGACTTCCTGTAGTTTCACAAATATGTAGTTTTGTAGTATCAAGATATGAAGATATAATTCTTAATAATAATATATATTGCCAAGGTATTAAAATTTATTACAGGTATGTTGATGATGTTTTTGTTTGTGGAAGTTTAGATATTATAAATGTATTATTCAATGAATTAAATAGTTTAGAAGGTTTAAAATGGAGTAAATCTTTTGAAGAAAAATGTCAATTCAGTATTTAGATATTAAAGTTACCCGTAATAAAAATAAATTAGATTATTGTATGGTAATAAAAGATATTGAAAAAAGAGGATATATTCCTTGGTATTCAAATGTGCCAATAGCACATAAATTATCCAGTTAAAATCATTTTTATTTAGGAATAATAAATTATGTAAATATAGTTCTGATAAAATAAGTAACATAAATGTATTTATTATGGATTTGTTAAATGTTGGATATGATCATAAATTAATTTATAATATTGTTACTAAGTTTAATAATAATAGAAATATTTTAGATGCTATAGATATTGATAAGATAAAATATACTTGGATATCAATACCATTTATTTGTAATGAACAAGTGAAATTTATAAAACAGATATATAAAAATATATGTCGAGTTGCATTTTATACTACTCCTAATTTAAATAGATTAATAAATAATTCAAAAAATAGGTGTAGTATTTTAAATCAAAGTTGTGCAATATATAAATGGCTATGTGTTTGTGGAAAGGCATATATTGGGGAATCTCGATGTACATTGGAGAAAAGATCAAAGGAGCATTTGTTGTTATATAAACGAGTGCAAAAATCAAGACAAGAGAATGTTAGAAATGATGATGTATCACCATCAGTATTTTTTGATCATAATGTAACATGTAATTATGGTTTTGATTTTGATTTTAATAAAGTTAAGATTTTGTGTATTGAAAGAAATAATAATAAACACAAAATTAAGGAAGCTATGTTAATAAAAAGTAAAAAGCAACAGTTGATAAACAGACAGGCCACCAATATAAAAATTAATGAAGTGTGGGAAAATTGATGTATGACATATTACTTTTTGTTTACATTTGTAACGGTTTTTTCTAATACAATTTGAATCTAGTTGACAACGACTACATAGATAGTTGAAAGTACTTCTATTAAATTGGTATATATTTGTTTTTTTTAAATATTGTTTTACTGTATTAATTATTGTATTGTTTTGAATAATTATATATATATATATATATATATATATATATATATATATATATATATATATATATATATATATAAAAATACTTTAAATTTTATGTACACAATAAAAGATTTTCCATAATTTTTTATAGTTTTTAAATGATAGAAATTTAACAAGATTTCTCTATATTACAATGGTCTGGTTTCCACATGGGAGAGGGGAGTTGCATCTTACTACAGTCAGACCTAGGATCCTTTTGTGGGATGCCATGAGAGATGTGATGAAGAATCTGATCAATGATTGCATCCAATTTTAATGGTTAACACAAATGATTATGCATTAAATCTGATCACAATTTATAAAAATTTACCTATTTTTACCCTTCTTTTAGGTTCCATTACACCGTAGATTTCAAACTCAGGGAAAAGTTGTAGTTGACTCTCATCAAGGGTGAATCTATATAAATAACAATGTCCTCACTTTTATATAAGTGCAATGAATTAATGACTTTCCAAACAACCTTGCTAATAATATTATGACATAAGAAACAAGAGTATATGTGTGCAAACAATTTAAATAGTATATAATCATGCTAAAATAGAATGATTTTGATAAATCAGAGACTTATTAAATTTCAAAATAGTTTAACAGGTTTTAATTTAACAAAAGAAAAATTAAGAACAAGTCAAACAGAAATCCTAACAACAATTTCTTGAGTGCCTGGCATGCATTCTTGACATTTAATAAGATAATTGATGATTCAAATTACCCCCTTTTTATCCCTGTTAGGCATGAATCATTAGCACTGAGTATTTATAAATTTATTACATTTTGAAATAAGAACCCTAACAAGTTTATATTTAAATCCAAACAATAATATAGTGGTTGGTATCCTCGCAGTTTATTCCAACTGACAAAGTCCATCTTCATTGGAAAAGAAATCTCCTGTATATTAATCTACTGTTGACAGTAAAGTACATGTATTCAAGAAGGTTAGTCTTTCATACCAGAAAAAAAAATGAGTTAGTTAATTAATATAACATGTTAACAAACAATTCTGTCCTATAAATAATGAATGTTCTTAATGTGGGCAAAGTAATATCTTACCTCCTATATTAAGTTTAATGATATGTCAAGCTTGTTCAAAAAGGGAAACCTAGATGTTATTTATTACACAACAAAAATATTTGCTTATTCTATAAGCTATAATTCCCTCTTTTTATTTCATGATTTGAGAAATGAAATAAACCAAGCTAAACATATGTTTCCCCTTTGTTCATAGATAAAGTTTAAAGTTCAGACAGTTTACTTAACAATGTCCTATAAAATGTTTCTAAATGTCATGTCAAAGTCTCTCAATGTTGTAAATCCATATTCTTTCTGGGATTCATATATTGAGTGAGCATTGTCAGTCAGATTTGATATGTTGCTGCCCTCTTGTGATGTCCATTCCTTCCTCTTGAAGCTGATATAGTGAAACTAATGTAGAAGCTCATTCTGTAGAAATTTGGCATCTCAATTAGGCATTCGATGGGTGAATTAATGTTTGCATCTTCTTCTAGTAAGCAGCTACACATGACCTCCATGACAACTTGTTTAGCTAAAAAACATTGGAATAGCTTTTAAATAACTTGAATATTCTTCCTTATTAATTATTTAAATTTAAAAGTTTTAAAATGCGATTCTGTGATATACTGATATATTAAAAAATGTAACTTTACTCTTCTGATAATATTCAAATGATGTACTACTATTCCTTATAGTTTTCCTATTTTTTTGAATTGTTATTGTCTAATAGGAAACTCCCTTGGGTGCAGGTTTGCAATATTATAAAAGAGTTTCTTGCTGTCAAAAGCTATGTAAGTAAAGAATTCATTAGGCTTAATAAACCATCTTTGCAGTTGTTCTCATATTCAAATCTAAAAAATACCTTTTTTGTATATATTATTTTTTATTATTTTCATGAGGTTTTTATAGATAGTGTAGAGTTAGTTATTGTTTTCAATTAAATAATTGAATCATAAATTTTCATCCTTTGAACAATAGGTTGCTTGGATATGCTTGACTTAGATTATCTTCAAATTCTAAAGTTTAAGTCTTGGCTAGTTTCCATGGTTACTAAACAATACATTTACTTTTGTTTAATCTATATGTGTGATATATTTAGCCTTTAATTGTTATGCCTAGTTAAGGAAATTTTTTTTTATTTAAAGTTAATGTTTTTTAATTGACATTACTAATATATGTGTAAGTTAAAATGTTTTTTTATTTATATTAACCTCAATCATTTATATATTAAGTTGTTTATTAAAGCATATTGACTTGCAAATGAGCATGTACATGAGCATTTATCTATTGTAAATAACTCTTGCAACACACCTACCCTTACAAGACTGAAATTTTCTAACACAGTTGGGAAATTTCAATTCTCCAAGTGCATATAGGCCTGTTTAAAGCTGAATATTTTATGGAAGGTTATTTGAACTATTCATAATCCATTCATTTTCCTTTTTTGTTACTCATTCATAAATGAGGTTGGCATGAGGATATTTTCAGATGATGGAAGGATTTGAATTAAATTAAAAGTGTGGTCCTTTTGTATGGGCATAAGCAAGATTTTATTACCTTTTCATTCTGCTCTCTTTTGGAGTCTTATTGGAATTTCTTAAAGGGTACACATATCATGGAGGATCCATTTCTGTGTATGTATTAGTTCCTAATTGGTTGGCTCATGAGAATTCCAAAGTGGCTTTTCTTGTCACCCAGTTTATGTTCTTACCACTGAAGCAGCCAACAATATGCTCTGGTTAATATCCTGATTTTCTTTCTTCATTTTTTAATTTAATCTGAAATTCTTTCATATTGCAAGAGCTAGGATCTGTTGCTTATGGCTGACTTGGATATGGCTTTAAAAGTCCTGCATTATAGTTTTCTTTTCCCTCTCCATTTATATTTATCCAAAAGTCATTAGAGCCTGACTGTTTCATAACAGTGAAAATCCTCAATAGGTATTGTTAAATTTTTAGTATGTATCCTCTATTTGTTTACTCATGTTAAAGGTTTTAATAAAGACCTTGTCTGCTATCTTAAATTGATGGATAGTTTTTTTTATTTCCACTTCTCTGCTCTTGTCTCTATTAATTGTTGAAGTTCCTTCATAATGTAAATTTCTCTGTGATTGCCTCTGGTATTCTAAATGTTATACAATAAACTTCAGGTAGCTCATATCTTAGAAGCAATGTCACCTCTAATATCTTATCATTTACCCTAACTAAGTTGTCTGATAAATCAATAACACACATGTTCATATGCAGGATGACTGTCCTCAGAATGACATCATGCATTGCTTGGCCTATATTAAGCTGAGCCCAAATCTGTTTAAGTGCTAACTTGGACTTCCTATTATTAGCCATGACTAACCTCAACTGACCTTAGTGGTAGCATCTTAATGTTCAGATTGTTTTTATAAATTTCCCTATAAAATTTATTTGATACTACTAATATCTGGATACCAGAATCTAACATGGCTTTCACCAGTATATCCTCAAATAACATCTCTATCATGGGACAGCTTTGTAAGGCAAAATTAGAGGTCTTATCTTCCCAAGAGCACAATAGATTGTCTCTTGGTGTTTCTTTAGTCTCTTGAGGTGAGAAACATACCCCCAAGTACCTTTTTAGCTTGATTTGGATAAGGTTTTTTTGTAAATAACTGATGCAGCCTGGCTTTGAAATTTTCCCTGGACTACTAGGAGGGTTGGTCGAAATTAGATCATTCTGGTTTTAGTGTGGCATTGGGAAGTGGCAATCTGTAGAGATAGGTCTTACTGCTTTACCTTTTCCAGTGATTTGGGCTGGTATTGTTTCCTTGCTTCTTTTAAACATGGCATTCACAGTGACTTCTTCCCTCCTTTTTTCTAATGTTTTGGTGGATAAATTTGAATTGTTCATGTCTATATTAGCAAACAATTCTGCTACTTGCTCAATGTTACTTGCATTAGTATATAGGAGAGATTGTTCTACCTTCAGGGTTAAGTTCCTCTTCATAATCCTGATCATTTTACTCTCATTCAGTTGTTTGACAATGAAGAAACTTTGAGAGAGATTCTCCTGCCATGGCTCTGTATTTTTTTCAGAAAAGTTGATATAACAATAATTCCTGTTTATTCTTGTTGCAAAAAATGTTTTACTGGAAGGGTCTTGTAATCTTCAAATGTGGCTAAAATCTGAAATAGTGACTTCCATCATGTGAGTGCATCTTCTTCTAGGTGACCATATGTGATGATGATTTTCTCTCTTTCCATAAATTGTGATTCACTACAAAGTATAGGTGAAGGCTCCTCAAGTGTTCAATGGGGGCTTTATTTGTAGCACCTTTGAACACCTTCAGTCACATAAACTGATTAATGACACTGGGTGGTGTGGGGTAAGATTGCCTGATATCTGTTTCTTGCCAGTTTATTGATGTGTTGGATATCCAGTCAGACTGATTAACATTGTATGTGCCTGGAATTACTCCTTCAAGGCTAAAGTCAAAAGGATAATTCTCTGTGTTGGATCTAGTACAACTTATTGATAGATCCATGCTCAGGTCTGTTAATTTCTGTGGATACTTTACAGTGAATTTGAAATATCTTTTCCTATTGTTTTTTTTTTATTATATCAAGTTTTAGGCTAGGGATTGGTCTGTTGATTTATAAAGGTTGAGATCGTATGAGATAATTGGGCTTCAGTGGCCTTAAATTCTGCTCGAGAGTCAGTTTACTCATTCACATGTCTCAGCTGAGCTTTCTACCAGTCTCTCAGGTGTAGCCTCTTTGGTAACTCTTTTATACTCTAATCAGGTCACTCTGATTTCCAGGTTCTTCAGCTCAGTACTAATATTCTCTGATGACCTATTCTGTATTTCCATGCTGGTGGTTTGCTTTGCATTCAAATGAATCATTTTATTGTTCACTTCTTGTATTTCCTTCTGTGTTTTTTTTCACAGCTGGCCTTGTTCAGCACAAATTTTATCCCTAAATGGTTCTCTGGTTTTATAGATTTCATCATATTTGGCATTTAGTTGATCAGTGATGCTAACCTGAAGTTCTCTAAATTTTTTTGGCAGACATTTTTCTCCTCAATATTCTTTCTAATTTCCTCAATTGTTTGGCTTATCTCTTGATTATACTGTTGCATGGTGTTCAACCCTATGGATAGCTATTGCATATCATATGACAATTTATTCTTGAGGTCTTTAACTTGTCTTCAAATCTGATTTTACACTTTCTAATTTTGTGTTTAGTGTCTTTTCCAAACTGTCTATCCTGCAGTCTATCTTATTTCCCATTTCTTCTTTCATTTGATTCATCTGATTCTTCATGTAGCTTAGTTCAGCCATCAGGGTTTGTAGTATTTGTCCCATGGCTTTCATATCCATCAGATCTATGGTACTCTGGGGTATTTCAATCCTGGGTGATAGAGCAATCTTCTCAAGGCATTCCTCAAAGTTTGAGATATTACCACATATGTGATATGAGCTTGTGTAGAATGGCTGATTTTGGGTAGTGATCCCTCCAGTACCTGTGTTAATACTGACTCTTCACTAATATCTCTAATCTAAACCCCCTTCTTCATAGCTACTGGTGCTGAATATTGTTTCTTCAGAATGCTCCATTTCTACTTACTCCAAGTGCTTTCTGTTTCTAATTAACATTAATCCTTAATTTATTTGTTCTTGGTTATAACTGTTCCTTGTTTCTCTAAGTATAATAAATGGTTGTTGTGGGATCATGTGTTTAGTTTTATCATTGATGCTCCAATTTTAATTTATTTCACTAACAAGTTTTATTATTAATGTTGTCATTTAATGCATAAGTTAGCTCTTCTACTTTATAAATTGTATTTACATGATTATTCACTAATTTGAAGTCTCTGATTACCTTATATTCCCTAGCAATTAATGATTTTTAGATGAGGCTTCCTTGATATCTTGTTATCCCTTTATGGTTAGTTATTGTTAATTTGGGTTTTCCTCTATTTGTTTGTATTCAATGTTGTTACCCTGGTGGATTCATCTGGGTATTAATCCATATAAAAATATTACATTTTCAAAAAAAAAAATTTGTTTATACTATCATTGGAGTTCATGGCAAACACTTGTTTTAAGCCGCTAAGGTTTGGGCACCAGTTTCTCCATGGGAGAAGGGACTTGTATCTAACTACAGTTGGACCTAGAATATTTTTGTAGGATGCAGTGAGTGATACAGTGGAGAATGTGACCAATGATTGCATTCATCTTTAATGGATAGCTCAAATAATTATGCATTAAATCTGAACACAAATTTATATCAATTCACTGATTTCTTACTCCTCTTTTTGATTCCATTATGCCAGATTTTAAACTCAGGGAGAAGTTGCAGTTGACTCTTATCAAGGGTGAACCTACATAAATAACAATAACCTCACTTTTATATAAGTGCAATGAATTAATGACTTTTCAACCAACCTTGCTAAAAATATTATGACATAAAGAAAAAGAGTATATGTGTGCATATAATTTAAACTATGTAATCATGCTAAAATAGAATGAATTTGATAAATCAGAGACTTTTTAAAGTTTAAAAATAGTTTAAGAGGTTTCATTTTAATGAAGAAAAATTAAGAACAATTCAAACAGAAATCCTAACAACAATTTCTTGAGTGTCTGGCATGCATCTCTAACATTTAATAAGATAATTGATGATTTAAATTATCCCCTTCCTATTCCTGTTAGGTATGTATCATTAGCACTAAGTATTTATAAATTTATTAAAATTCAAAATAAAAATCCTAACAAGTTTATATTTAAACCCAAACAGTAATTCAGTGATAGATATTCTTGCAGTTTATTTCAACTGACAAAGACCATCTTCATTGGAAAAGAAACCTCCTGGATATTAATAATTTACTGTTGACAGTAAAATACATGTATCCAAAAAGGTTAGTCTTTCATAACGAAAAAAAAACAAGAGTTATTTAATTATTATAACATGTTAACAAACAATTCTGTCCTGTAAATAATTAATGTTCTTAATGTGGGCAAAGTAAAATCTTATCTTCCACATTAAGTTACATGAAATGTCAAGCTTGTTCTGGAAGGGAAACCTAAATATAATTTATTACAAACAAAAATATTTGCTCATCCTATAATCTATAATTCTACCTTTTTATTTCACAATTTGAGAAATGAAATGATCCAGGCTAGACATATGCTTCCACATTGTTCATAGATAAATTTTAAAGTTCAGACAGTTTACTTAAATGATTTGAACAAAACTTTGTGTTAAGAATGTTCTATAAAATGTTTCTAAACTTCATTGCAAAGTTTCTCTATCTTGTAAATTCATATTCTTTCTGGGATTCATACATTGTTAGAGGAAGTTCTGTTGTGATGTGATGTGATGTATTGTGGCTTCTCCTTAAACGAAGTCAAGAATATCTCAGCAATTATGTCCAGATAAACCTGTTAGCCACTTTATTTTCCATTTCCCACTCTAAATTTTCCCATATTCTGCTCCATCCCATTTTCACAATATAATCTTTGTCAACTCTATAATCTTTATATCTAAACCCTTTTATCTTTTCCCAAACCCAGCATAAAAACCAATAATTCACTTTCTGTATAATCACTTTTTTCATATTTATTCTTCCATAACTTCATTATATGTACCCTTTCTGTTTTCAAGCATTTACATTCAATTAACAAATGCCTAATATTTTCTATTTCTTCTTTACATAATTTACAAAATAAATCACTCATTTTTGTCCATTTACATGTATATTCTCTTGTAGCTAAAGATCCCATTTGAGCCTTAAATAGTAAACTACTTTCCTTACTATTATCATATATTAACTCACACCTAATATTCTGTTTATCTCTTTTTAATTTCCATACTATTTCTCCATCTCTATAACTTCCTATTCTTTATTAATAAATCTATTCTTTTATCCCATTCCTTACTACTACAACACTCAACAATTCTCTTAACACAATCATCCCATCTTTTGTACAAATATACTGATATAAATTCTTTATCCAAATCTTTTGCATACTGCATTATCTTTCTCACCCATCTTGTTACCTTTCCTTTACTCATAACCCAATTAAATACTATTTTAGCTATTATTTTATTATCCATAAACTGCAATCTACCAAACATTTTCATTTTACTTTTTGCATCTCTCATATGAAAACTTGACCATCCCATTTCTTCTTGATTTGCCTCTTTTGCTATCCATACATCTGTGTCCAATGCATGTCTTCCTACTTCCCTTTGAATTTTTTCTAAGTAATTTAACACCTCTTCACTAACATATAATGCATCATTACCATATGTTAACCCTGCTACTGCAACTCCTTTCCATATAATTCTAACTACATCATATTTATTATATGAAAACACTTAATTTCTTTATCAATCCCTTTCTTTTCTTTGCTTCATTTATCAATTTTTTCTCCCATTCATCCAAGTAATTTTTCTAATTACTTAAAATAATTCCCAAATAACTATATCTATTCACCACATTTAACTTAATATCTCACAATAAAAATTCTACATCTTCTCTTTCCCCAGTATTAACCATCATTATATTTGATTTTTCTTCACTAAATTTAATCCCCATCTCTTTACCAACCCTTGCACATGTTCTCAACATAACTTCCATATCTTCTCTTTTTTCTGCACATAAAAATATATCATCCACAAAAAAAAAAGACCTGACAAAATTTATACTTCCTTACTACCTATTAACGGTATCTTTATCCTTCTTCCTAATCTTTCTATTGCTCTTTCCATTTCACTCAAATACAACACAAACAAATTAAATACAACATAAACAAAATAGGTGACATAGAGCACCCGTGACTTAGCCCTATCCCATTTTTAACTTTAACTGATTCTATATTCCCTAATTGATATATATAATAATTATTTTCATATAATTTCTTAATAATATCTATTAAAGCTTCTTCCATTCCCAAATTTGCTAAACTTATCCATAATCTATTTCTATCTATTCTATCATATGCCTTCTCTATATCTATAGAACTCATATATAACTGTTTACCTAAATTCCTACTCATATCCATAAGTTGTGTGACTACAAATAAACTATCTCCTATATGCCTATCTAATCTAAAACCTCCTCTTGTGGCATCCATTCTATCCTCTGCTAGCCAATATACTGAAACTAAGATAGAAGCTAATTCTGCAGAAATTTTGCATCTCAATTCAGCATTTGATAAATGAATTAATGTTTACATCTTCTGATAAGTGTCTACACATGAACTCCATGGCAAATTGCTTGTCTGGAAAACATTGGAGTAGCTTTTAAATAACTTATATTATTGTTTATAAATTATTTAACATTAAAAGCTTTAAAATGCGATTTTTGATATATAGATATATTAGCAAATGTATATTTTGATCTTCTAATAATATTTGAATAATGTGCTACTATTCTCTTATAGTTTTCACAATTGATAATATTTTCTATTCTTCTGAATGGTTATAGTCTAATAGGAAACTTCCTTGGGTGCAGGTTTGCGATATTATAAAAGAGTTTATTGCTGTCAAAAACCTTATAAGTAAATAATTCCTTAGGTTTAATCAACCATCTTTGCAGTTATTCTTGTATTCAAATCTTAAAAAAAATATCTTTTTCTTATATATATATTTTATTATTTTCATGTGGGTTTTATATATAGATTGTTGAGTTTGTTAAAGTTTTGAATTAAGTAATTGAATCATAAACTTTCATCTTTTGAACAATGGGTTGTTTGGATAAGCTTGACCTAGATCATCTTCAGGTTCTAATGTTCAAGTCTTGGTTAGTTTTCATGGTTACTAAACAATAGGTTTATTTTTGTTTCATCTATATATGTGTAACATTTAGTCTTTAATTGTTATGTCTAGTTAGGGGAATTTTTTTTTTATTTAAAGCTAATGTTTTTTAATTGACATTACTAATATACATGTAAGTAAAAATTTGTTTGTTTTTTTGTCTTATATTGACCTCAGTCATTTATATATTAAGTTGTTTTTTTTAGATTGTATTGACCTGCAAAGAAGTGTGTACATGAGAGTTTATGTATGTTATAAGTGATCCTTACAGTATATTTGATTAATTTTGCAGTTTTTCTGTTAAAAAAGCAAAATACTCATTAAAATCTGACAATGTTAATGTGAAAATTATTTAAATTCACAAAGAAACCACTTAAATTTCTACCATTTAAAATTTATAAAAATATGTGAAAACTATTAGCTTATTAGAGAATGCTTTATTGAATTATGAGAAACTTAACACCATTATACTTATCATGGTCTTGGTGGCTGTCACCAAAAGCAAATACTGTGAGCTCAAGATAGATGAAAGCTTGCAACTTGGATTTAATTTTTATACAGGACTTAACATGTTGCCTTCTTGTTTTATCACTTTAAACTTAAGTATTTTTGCTTATGTACTTATAAATAATTAGATAAGTATTTGGGTTTGCTGTTAGTCATTGTTTAAAAGATAAAAAAAGAAATAGATCTTAATTATCATCCATAGCCCCGCTACAGCATGAAGCTTTTTATATATGCATACACACACACCCAACGTACACACACATTTATATATTACAATGTTATGATGTAAATTATTTCAAACAAATGTAATAGAACTCTTCTCAGTATAAGAAGTTCTATGATCTAAGATAGTTATGTAATTTACTTTTATAATTCAGATTAACTTTAGAACTATAATTATAATTTATTATATAAATATCCAAATGTAATGAATTGCTGCGCAGTATTGATTTTGCTAAGTTTTCTGGCAATGAAACTGATTAATAACAGACTATATTACTCATTGCTTCTAAAAATTAGCAACTGCTTTTTAATCAATCTTTTGTAGAAATATTTTTATAGTACTAAAAATTAAGATTTATGATAAACAAAAATTATTGCATTATTGCTACTATAAATATTACTATAGTGGCAGCCGTTATAAATGGCACCAACTAATAGCAATTACTACCTGCAACAAGTGATGATAATAACTATTTAAAGTATTAAAATATATTTAGAATATGTATTTTATCAGGCTCAAAAGTTACTTAATGTATCTAGGCATAGCCTACCTTCAAAAGTAATTTACGCAAGCCAGCATGTTTTAAATCACTTTCTTAAACAGACTCATTGATATCAATATTTTATCATAAAATATATAAAAGCAATAAAAATAGTAAATAATAATATTTATTTTTTGTGTCTACAAATTACTTTGTACAAATACATAGGCTACCTTTTAACATTTTTTGTATATTCTATTATGAGATTTTAGCAGTACAAATTACTACCACAGATCTTTAATAGTCCTGACATGCGGTTGAATTATAATAATTCGGTAATCAAATATCCAATTTCAAGTTATAAACAAATAAGTATTTGATGCTATTTGTTCAAAATATGATAGCCAAAATTTGTTTTAATAAAAAGCAATTTGTGTTATATATCGTAGTTTATAACAAGTGTTTAGGGTTTGATAAACCAGATACACCAGAATGGGGGTAAACTATTGGTTTTTATACACTGAAATCTATTGTGTTTTATTTCTAATAACTTTCATAAGAAAATTGAATGTTTTTTATTTTTAAATTTCCATGGTTATTTAAATTTGCCTGCTTCATTATATTCCTATTATTTACATTTCTTTAATAACTTTTTATCACTATTTTATAATAGAGAGCAGTAATATATTCTACAGGTCAGTTTCGATATCACTCACATTTTACATCTCTTGGAACTCCTTTCTCATATCTACACAGTACATAGTATTATTATTATGCACAAACTCCTTTTGTACGGCCCGCTAGCTCACAGAGATTTACATGAGAAACCCGGATAAATTACTTAAAATTACTGTCGTCACAGATCTTTACTTTACTAAGGGAATTTATATATAAATGAATATGCAAACTCATAAATAAATTGTCTAACTAGGATAAGAATTTAATAAGTATGTGTGTTTAAGCCATTAAATCAGCAATACAATATCTGGGGTTAATAATAATAAAAGCAATATAGACTACAGGTTTGTTTTACAATACTGTTTAATATAATTACATAATTGGTTATACTTTCTTTACTAGTTTCTAATATTTGGAAAACATTATTCAACATTAATTAAATGCTTCGTTCAATATAGGTGGGGAAGATCTATGTGCCAGTGAGGTGGTGATCTGTAAACTATATATAACTCATTGCTATTAGATGCACTACTTTATTATTAATAAAATTAATATTTTATAAACACCAAATAATATCTTTCACAAATGAATATTTGATTTATACGTCTATAATATGGTTTTTTAATTATATAATGCTTTAACGTGAAATGACTAACAAATAAACCAATAATTACAACATAGGTTTGTAAAATATTGCGTACATTTAGGAATTCGCTGGTAAAAAGGAAATCACTTTAAATCAAACGGGTTATCAACATTAAAAGGTATAACCAAACAATAAATCACTTTGATTTTGACATACTTCACTTCGCCACGACTTAAGAGGCAACTTTAAAAGAAATATATAGATCTTGAGAACGAAAGCAGTACTGACATAGCAGGAATAAAAACATTGATAAGATTGATGCAAATTTCGCCATTATATTTGAAGAACAAAATGGTCACTCTGCATTTTCGCAGATCACAACCTGGAGAGAGAGCTTCCTCGGACATAAGGAAAAATGAGGTTGGGACTTTTTTCACCCTTGAGCCTTACTGTCCGACTATGGGAATCCTGAAGAATGGGAATCCGCATTAATAGCTTAGATTTCCTAAAATACATTTATTAAAATAATAGCGAGTTCATTTAACTTAGAATAATTTGCTTATGCCAGCAAAGCCGATATTAATGGAATATATGCTTTATTCAATGTCCATTACTTAAATTAAATACTAAAATAATTGTCAAATCGTAGCGACTTGAACTCTTTCAAAATCAAATTGGAATAAAACAACCACGACTATAATGTTGTGCTAAATAACAATAAAAATAATTACTCCCTTTTATTTAGAGATTTCCCAAACGTAAATTTCATTTAAAACCCTCTTTAATATCTCATCAAAGCATATTAAAATCTATAGCGATAAATATTCATTTCCTTCTCACAAACTCGAATTAGTGCTCTAATAACAAAATAACAACACATAATATTCATTTTATTGACAGATCGCAATTATAAAATATATGCATTATTGGATTACATTTAATAAAGTAATTCCAATTCAGTGAATAAAAATGAGCTAAACAAATACTCGCTCATTTGGGAGAGTATTAAATCGACCAATCAATCACGGGCCGATTAAAAATATTTAAGAAAAGTTTCAATTCACCGAATTAGATTTATTGGCGCATAGATACTTAAATATTTAAATCATAAATTAATAAATAATAGGAAACCACTATAAGAAAAGAATATAAAATAAAAGGCACTTTTAAGAGAAACTAGTAAAGTTGAATTAATATTATAGAGAGCAATGACAAAAGCAAAATTACAACAGCTATATAAGTTTTATGTATCTTTTATCTAGGATAGGATTGCAATATTTAATTATTGATATTACAAAAGATATTTAAGACAAGAAAAGCGAATTATATATTTTAGAAAAATTCTTCTGGCGGTAATATTATCTTCCAACAAGTCCTTTCATGTGTAGGCTTCATAACTGCTTGCAATTTCCTTTTGGAGAGTGAAATGAGGCATCTTTCCATCGATGAAATAGCTAGCTATTTTTTTATTATTCAGCAAAGTTCATTCACCAACAGTTCTATTTATGATACTGATGTTACTGCGAAAGGCTCAGGGAACAACAACTATGTGCCCCGACCTTAGCCTACATTTTTGCGTACATTAAATCATAAAATATACCGACATAGATTCAAACTGCAACTTGTTCACTATAGTAATCTGATTCCTCTTACTCTCTTTTTGGGGGGTATTTATACTATCTAGCATTGCTCCAGGATATTCTATCTTTCCATAGCTTCAGGCATTGTTCTGTCCATTCATTTAAAATTAATATGCTCTATTGTGATTCTAAGATACACTCTTCTGATAAATCTTTTAAGTCTTTTGTTTAGAATCCATTTTTAGTTCGCAAATGGATTACTAAGATAAAATAAAATTAAGATAAGTCTCTTTGTTGAGTAGCCTACGTGACTTTCCAGATTTATCCAAAAGAATGTGACTTTTAATCACTAAAATTTAATAGAAAAACATATAAGTAGTTTTTAAGCAAATCTATTTAACGGACTTTACTATTGATATTTAAAATACAGCGCATATATATAATATCCACACACAAAAATATGTAATGAATAAATCTTATTTTATTAGAATTAACATTATTTAAACCTTATTATAGAAATTAAAGTAAAATTAAAACGTTCATTATTAAATGAATATAACAAGGCTAAAGAAAGAAAAATAGGCTTGGTGTGTGTATGAATATAAATTGTCCGTTAAACAAATTTACTATTAAAAAGGTAGAGATCAGGTTTGATCTCAGATTAGTGCTAAATAAGGCAGGAAACTTGGATCGAGTTTGGATCCAATCGTTTCAATATTAATACATTGATGACACTAAAAGACTGCTTTGGTTTCAGCTACATATTGGTAAACCAATGTTGAAATATTATTAATAATTTATAGACAAGAAAATAACTAAATATCATTTTATACTATCTGTTATACTTGTATGAAAATAAATACTGTTTATATTTCACTATTATTTATGCTTAAAATAAAAATTAGTGTGAGGTATAAAAATGCACATTTTTTTAAGAATATAATGTTTTTTCATTGAAATCAAACACCTTATATACTTTCCTTTTTTCTTTTTAAAAAACTTTATTTCTTCCTATCAACAACATATACATATACACATCTTTAACACCAACGTTTCGACCACTTTTTGATAGGAAGAAATAAAGTTTTTTTAAAAAGAAAAGAAGAAAAGTATAAGAAGTGTTTGGATTCAATGAAAAGAACATTATATTTTATAAGATATATGTTTTAAAGAAGAAGGGAAATTTCTTATTACGGTTGTTAAAAAGTTTATTAGTAGCAGTGATAATAAGTTAAATATACATTTAGCATTTAAAAGCAAATTTATATAATAAAAAAAAATTATGCAAATTTAATAAAAGAAAAAAATGATTAATATTCAATGTAATAAAACAAAAGTAAAAATAAATATTTTAAAAAAAAATAATTAAATTTTAATGTATTATTTCAAACCACAGAAAAATGTACATACTATATAAAAAAGAAGTAAATGCCTCAAATAAAGTCACAAAAGATCAGATTTAAAAATAAAGATTATAGAATGCTGATTTTATATTATAATATTTAATTAAATTTTTATCTTTTGTAAAACTGGATAAATAATTTTAAGATAATAGAAGATCAGAAGGTTATCGGTTGTGACTAGACTAACATATAAACAGCAAAGCTTAAAATGATTTTTTTTTTCCAGATTCTCCCCTCAACCCATAATCGATCTATTTAGCCATTAAAATTTTGTTGATAAAGAAATACAATCTTATACTCTTCTAGAATGAAAAATAACACTAGATCAACTGGCAGTTGTCAAATCTAATGAGTAGTAAGTACACTTGGTTTATTATTTCGTTGGAATTCTATTGAAGATTCTTTTGTTGTGAAGAGAATTATTTAATTATTGCTTAATTTTGTTTTTGCTTACATTTCTTTTTTTCAATTTTTGAAGTGCTGAAAATATTATGATTACATTTTTTTCACAAAATTTAAAAACTATTTAAGTAAAGATTACAGACAAATATCTAGCTCTCTTTATATATGTATAAAATTATAATAAAGTGTAACGGTGATAATATATTGTATATATAACTATAATGAACTACAAAGTACTTTCAGTTAATTTCTTTACCTTTTTCACAGAGAGATTTGATGAAAATTAAAAAATTAACTGAAAATATTTTTTCAGTTTATTATAGTTATTTATAAATATATTATCCTCGTTATGCTTTATTATTTTTATTACAGTACTTACGCATTCCTGAAGATTCCATTTTAGCTGCAATCTGTACTGTTTCTCCAAATAAACAATAGCGTGGCATTTTTACACCCACAACTCCAGCTGCTACAGAACCTAAACAGCAAACAATTATTACATTTATAATGGAAACAAATGTAATTATGAACTTTCTATTTTTAATGTTATTGAACATGTGTATAAATATGTTTTAAATTTTGTTTTTAAAATTATTATTATTATTATTATTATTATTATTATTATTATTATTATTATTATTATTATTATTATTATTATTATTATTATTATTATTATTATTATTATTATTATTATTATTATTATTATTATTATTATTATTATTATTATTATTATTATTATTATTATTATTTGTTTTAAATGATTAATTAAATTTACAAAAGTTAATGCTTAAAATTCCTTTGTTATTTATGTACATGTGTGTACTATATAATTCAGATAAAGTTACATATAGATAATACATTCATGATATTTCTGACAATATATTTAAATATCTGTAATTAATCAGGTAATAACACTACAAATAAGCGTGTAAACAGATAGTCATTTATATCAGTATAAATGTTTATTTTTTTCTTTATTTATTATATATATATGTGTGTGTGTATATACATATATAAAATCCAAATAGTTACATAAAGATAATACATTCTTGATATATGTAAGCATATACTTAAATATATGTAAATAAACAGGTAATAAAAACACAAATAAGTGTGTAAATAGATAGTCATCTATATCATTTTTAAAAAATATATAAATAACTATCCAACCAAATATATCTATTTTGATTCATAAATGGACTTTCTTGATATGTTTTTTTTTAAATGGACTTTCTTTCAGATATGCCTAATGATTCCTACTGAATATAAAGATATTGGTTATGCTTAATATTCAAATTACAAAAAACACTTCAAGAGCAAAAGAATAAATCCAATACCTTGTATAGTACATATATGCATGTGTAAGCATATATATGTAATTTCGAAATTTGGCAAAAGAATTGGGGAAGCGTGGAGGTGTTTATTATATCTATAAAGATATTACATACGGGACAGAGAAAAGTGAATAACTCCGTGTGTGTAAATTTTAAAAAATCAGATATATTAATGTTTAACTAAAGTTTAAAGTTGATATTTGTGCTAGAGATAATCTCTAGTTTCGAAAATGATTAATAATAGTCATTAGTGTATTTATCTGAAATGGATGGCGTCAAACTTGTGAGTGGAGGGAGTTTGACAATGGTAAATGAAAATGTAACAATTTACTCTAGATAAATACTTTGCATATAATAGAGATATATATGAGAGATAGTGACCTGGGCCAACTGATGAGTGCTGGTTCAGCACGAAATGCATCTTGGGGGTCATTTGTCTTTTATTATATCTTTATTTATATGAATTTGAAAAGAATTGGGGAAGTGTGGTGGTGTTTATTACATCTATAATTAAATACTATTAAATTCTTTTTTAGTACTTCAGACATTGATAGATAGTTAAAAAAAATAACACAACATTATTTAAATTTTTAGTTCGGATATATTTATTGATGAATAACCTAAAAAGTATTCTTAGATAAGGATGAATCTCCTTTGTTACAGATGTGAACATAGCCTCTTTTTTGTACAGTTAGCTCACATAAGAAAATTAATTTCTACTCATCCTTTAAGCCATACATGTAGAGAATTGTGAATCAGATATAAGTAATATTATTACATATAGCGTTGTCAATTATATATATATAATTTGTGGGGTTTTAATTAGTTTTTCAAAGTTAAATTACATATATAATGTTTTAAAACTTGTATGTAATTATATAACGATTTAACCTGAATTATAATTCTCCACTATATCAGTTTTGCAATGATTAAAAGTGAACTCCCCCACAAGAACACGAATATAAGTCTTATAAAAAATGTTATATTTGCATCCAGTATGAATTGGATTCAACCATGTCTAAATATATTTACTATAAATCTGAGCTCTAAGTGTAAATGGATTTGCTTAATGAGCTAGAATGTATAAAATGTTGTAAAGTGATTTAACAGTATTTAATTAATATATCAAAATCGAATTTACGTATATAACGTTAGGAAACACTGTATAGATTGTAATGGACTGCACTTGTGCAATGGAAAATAAACTAGCCCAATCCTTGGATATCAATTGTAATGGACTGGATTGTGCTAAATTTTTAATTAATGATCCCATAGATTTGGGCAGCAATTGTGAGGAACTGCATCTATGCAAGAGAAGATAAATTTTGAGTATGAGTAAAATATGGTCCAATCATTGATTAACAATTGTAATATTACCTATTCTACTAGCTATATATAAAATATGCATAGATATCAAAGAGCAATAATAAGAGACATTAATTGATTTACTCTCAGGATTTAACATGACCAGTGAGATTTAATTACTCACCAAAATATAAATTAGAAGCAAAGGAAATTTTATTGAATCCAATCTATATTTCCACATGGAGGATTATATGCAAAACAATATATTGATTAGTTGTGTCTTATGCAAATAATTATAAAATTGAATATTGGCAAAATATAAAAATTATCATATAAGTAATTCTCAGTCTCAAGCATTGCGTAATGACCTTTTTACATAAACAAATAAATAAATTTCAAATAAATCACAAAGTCATTTTATATAAAACATATAGGATATCCTTTATTTTAATTATGATTTAATTTTCTTTTCAAATGGCAATCTTTATATTCAAACACATACAATATTTGTTTGTTTTCTAAGTTTTCATTTTAATTCAATATTATTCAAATTCACAATGTATTTACGGATTGACGTTTATATCTAAATAAGAACTAAGTACTGTCCAACATATAGAAAGATACAATACTAGAAGAATAATGAAAATGATGATAGCTTCTTAAAATAAATTCAAAATCATAGATACGTTCCTTACGGTTAAATCACTTAACTTTACACAAAATTATCAGTATTCTCTTCATACTGTATTAAATATCTATATACCTCATTTTCTATTAAAACTATACTCCTCTTTTAAACTGCAAGTACGAACTCCTTAGATTTATTATCTACAATAGGGCTACTATTATGGCCCCAAAACTTAATATTTATTATATGATTATTAATTCTGAGAATTCATTAAACATTTATCACTAGATTACATAACCCTTAGTATATGAAACTTCTATGAATAAAATATATAAGAACAACTCCTAATCTCACATATGAAGAAATATGTATATATAACACAAATATAAAATGTTTACAGTCTGATTTACCTTTAAACATATCTTATGATGAAGTTATGAATTAATTTCTGAAGGAAAATATTAAATAATTATATTAAATATTAAACACTAATATAATACATTATGTGTATATTTATAAATGATTCTTACAAAAACAAATGAGAATATACTTAATTTCTATAATTCATTGTGCATTACATATATAGGTTATGTGTATTACGCATTTAAATTAAACAAAGACAGAGTATTTTAATGATAAATTATATCTAGTATATTATTATTTATGTTAATGAATTGAAATTTAAAACCAATTCGTTTATATAATGTACTTATATAAGGTATATGAATTAAAAAACAACAGAAATTTTTTTAATAATAAATGACATCTAGCATGTTACTATTAATATTGATGAGTTAAAAGTTTAAATTAATTTACTTATATTATGTATATATTGCATATAAATCAAAATAAAACAAAAAATTTTAATACTAAATGAAATCTAACATATTGTTATTTATACTGATTGATTAAAATTTAAAATTAGTTTATGTATATAAATGGTTAAATTTAAAATCAATTCTAACAAACAAAAAAATGATCAAATTAATTGCCATTTAATCTTCTTTGTTTTCGTTTTTTTTGTTTTGAAGTTTGACAACTATTTGACCCATCTTTATCTATTCTAGCATAGTTTGAATTAATATATAAGATAATTTGAAATGACAAACATGTGAATTCATGAGCCATTTGTTGATGATTGTCTTGGAGTGTCTTGTATCCAGGTTAGGTCATAATGATTCAAGTGAAAGTGATAGATCAACTTTAAATACTTAGGTAATATTTATATTGATATGCTGTATAAGAATAACTATTCATTTTTTCAGTTAGTTTCCACTCAAATGCATGCTTATTAATAATTTGCTTCTCTTCCAATGGATGTCGCTTATTGAATAAGATAATACAAAGGGAACCATATCCCCTAGACTATAGTTTACTGTTTAGTCTGCCATTTCTAATGACATCAAACCCAATACAATATTGTGATTATGCTAAAATATATATTAAAACAGCAGCAAAGTTTTGCTTCTTTATCCTAATGGCTATGATCAATAAACTTTTCTTATTCCTATAGTGTTTAGCTTAGTCTTTTACTGATGTCAATCTCCTTATTACAAAAATTGTCCATTTTTAAAACATTAAAGTTAAAAAATATATACAAAAATAGCTTTACAGTTTACAAAAAAAAAAAATTAAGTAATAAATAATAATCGCAAATAATTTCAAAAACAAAAATACAATGTAAGCACATTTAGTAATTTTATATGACAATATTTTAATCATTGATTCTATTAAGGGCAAATACTTAAAATACAAACCGATATCTTTGTAATATATATATATATATTACCATTGCCATTTTCAATTCCCAAAATCATAAATAAATGAATATATTAAAAAAATTGAAATATATATATATAAGCTCCCATATCAAAGCCATATTAAATATTTTTTATGACAATAATGACATTTTTATGGAAAAGATGGGTCATTCCAACCTTTACAATATATATATATATATATATATATTGTATCTACCCACATTAGAGATATATATTACAGAACATATATAAAAAGTTTATTGATTCATTTGACTTAATTTATAAATAATGGAAGTGTTGAAGTATAAATGTTAACTAGATAACTATGGCAACTTAATATTTTAAAATAATATCATTATTTATTATTAATATTAGCATCAAATTATAAATTGGTTGTTATCAATTTTAGGGAAATATATAAATAAGTGAATAAATTAATAAATGAATAAATTAATAAATACTGGAAAATATTTAAGGGAATCATAAAATGAACCACTTGAATAAAATCATTATTATTAATTATTACATGTCAATTTTGTTACTACCTTCGCCATAACAACTTATTTATTACAAAATTAAATATTTCCTATTTTATATATGTGTGTTTACTCATTAGTTTAGTGGGATATATTAAAAATATGTGTTAAAATATATATTTTTATTAGAATGTATAGAAAATGTCATGTGAATTCTTTGACTTTTTGGTTGAAAATGAAGAATAATATTGAAATTGTAAAGAAATTTTTTTTACTGTATCCAATATTTTTGAAGTCTTTATTTTTATTTATTAAATGGAGGCAAATTTTATTAGGCTGAATTGAATTGTTATTGAGTTCAATTGACAGTCACCTTAGTAACATTAACATCAGCAAAGAGAGATTATAAATAGAACTGAAATGCTTTAACTCTAGTTTTTTACAATTTTTGTCATTGTCCAGAAGGGACACTTTTACATTCATCTTTAAAATTATCAATTTTATTTTAAAAGTAATTAATTTCTAAAATAATGGAAGAATACAGAATTAAACTGTCTGTCCATTTTGTTGAGGGCAGTTGTTCATAAAATTCCAGGAGAAACTACAGAATGAATTATAAAAGAAGAAGAAAAAAATATCTAAATTTGTTGTATTACAAGTAAGGTATAAAATATGCCATTATTAAAAATTTGGGATTTCATCTATATATTTGTGATAAATACAAACACCATGATGTATATGTAGATATCATATTTTTGATCAAGGAATTTTACAAGATCAATTAATTTAATTTGTATGTGATATTAACTAATTGAAATTTTGTCTTACTGACTGGAAAAAGTCCTAGCATTTATTAATTACTTGGATTGTAACTAGAAGAACATCTCTTCACCCAATATAGCAAATAAAAGTGGAACACCAATGGTGTATAATAATACCTCATCTAACTAACTACTCTTTATAAACTAAATTGGACATGTATTATAATAAAAAGAAGAGATATTGGATAAAAGATTATTTATTATTATTATTCATTCTTGTCTCTTCTATACTTCAAGAAGAATCATTTCTCTGCATTTAAATCAGAAATAAGAAAACTAGGAGCTACAATGGAACAACAGATAAAAGGAAACATGAGACTTTCCATTCATGTGGTATGATATCTATATGTATATTTTTCATTAAAAAGTGTATGTTTGTTTATATTTCTATTTTAATATATAGGATAAAATAATATTTATATTTTATTATATGATAAGCTATCCACACAATAAAATGTTGGTGAGATTTTTTTGAATTTTAAACTCTTATCCAATAATATAAATTAATTCCCGACTCAATATGTTCATATATTCATTTTCTTTTAATTTAAAATTTAACTTGGGGGTATTTGTATAAAAGAGTTTAAATATAATCAATTTTATGTTCATTCAATTATTTATAACTCATACCAATAGATGAACAAAGTCAATTTTATTTAGTCATAGTTTGAATATATATTTTATTTAAAGACCAGGGAAGATATAAAGAATTTTCAAGTAGACTGACCTTTAAAATTGTTATTTCCATTTTCACAGTTGATATTTCCAGTACATTTCAATTACAGACATTTGCAAAGGCAGTCAGCAGTTAGATTGGGCTAGCAGACTCAAACAGATTTGTTTACATTTAACTACATTTATTGTTATCAACACATAATAATATCACAAATTTGAATTATATAAGAAAAGTTTTAATTTAACTTCTTTCTTTATCCTTAAATCTTTTTTTAAGGAATAGCTTTCATATTCATTATATGTTTAACAGCAAAAATAAATAAATAAAAATTTCTACTCTTTACGTTCTTGCTGTTTCTATCCCAGTTTTTTTTTAAACACTGAATGTTTTCTTTTTCTTTTTATCCAATTATATTTCTCCTCATTTACATATTTCTGTTAAAATGAAAGACAAGAGAGAAAAAAAATGTGTTTATCCTTATTTTATCAAAACTGTTCAAAATAAATTAAATAGATCATTTTAATTAAACTAAAGCTATTCTTTAGTATTAGTTAAAGAAAAAAATAAATAATAATAATTATTATTATTATTTATCTTACTAAATTTGACATGATATGCTGTTGGTTTTTGCAGGTTAAACACACTCTGTCTAAATCACTGAGTGGAAAAGGAACAAAACTAATATATATATATATATATATATATATATATATATATAAGCAAAGCAAAATAAAATGAAATTACATAATCTCATCATTGAGTTAATTTGAATACAAGTATCAAGCATATACAAAGTACTAGTATAATAATCAAGTCATCTAGAAGAAGATAGAGAAATTTTAAATCAGTTCCATCAAACTATATATTTGTACACAAATATAAGATTACTCTCTCTCTCTCTCTCTCTCTCTATATATATATATATATATATATATATATGTAAATTATTAATCAATGTCTGTATTCCAATTATAATATTGTTTTGAATAATTATATATATATATATATATATATATATTAATTCTAATATTCTCATGGTTAAATGATGAATTCATAGTATTATTTCCAAAGGCTTCCATGTAATGAAAATATAGTACCTAAATCTGTGACATTTCAGTACAATAACCAGTACTTTTTTCAGAGCTTCTTCTTTCTCAAATCATAAGAATGTGTGTGATGAGATTTAAAATCATTATTTCTTTCCCTTTTTTATTTTCTCATTCTCAAATTTTATTCGTTGAAAAGTTTTAAAAAATATTTTATTCTCCAGTAGCTTTTTCCAAATATTGTTAGTTTTCTTTAATTTACATTTTTCATTTATGCTCTTAGGCCTTTTAAAAATCTCTATAGCTTCCCTTAGCAATCTCTGATTATATTGTTCAATTTTTACCAAAATATGTATTTTATTAAAATTGATGTCATAGTTAGTTAATTTAATGTGTGAATAAATGGCTGATGAATTAGATTTTTCTTTAACTGCCAAAATGTTTCTTCTTTTTTATGTTTATTCTACAATGCATCTGCCCAATGTATAAATGCAAACAAACTTTCACATGGAATTTCTTATACACCATGATATTCCAAAGTAATTTTATTTTATCGTGGTGGCATGGAAATACTTCATTATTTTTTTATATGCAGTATAAATTATATAAATATTTTTATTTCTTAAAACATCAATTTTATCAGTTACTCCTTTTATATATGGCAGAACAGTCTTAATTTTTGAAGTATCAAAATATTTTTTCTTATTATATAATAATATATATACACATATGGAATACATCCAGTAAATATCACTAGCTGATGATTCAAATTTTAAATCACACCCCTCTAAACATTATGTTTTTTTCAATAATGCTATCTTGTGAATAAAAATAAAGTCTGAATTTCAAATAGCATAACTAAGAGGTAACCTCGTCACCATATGCTGCAATATTATTATGTATATTGAAATATAGACTTATTCAAATCAGGAGTGCGCAATTTAAAAAAGTTTAACTTATATATACAAAGAAACACTAATACATTAATTATTTTAAGCTTTGAAATCTCCAAATATAAGCCATAAATTCAAATATAAAATGTCAAATCACTTCTCCCACCAAAGGTTATGTTTTTTCAACAACACTACCTTGTGAAAAGATAAATCCTGAATTTTAACAATACTGCCAAGAGATAAATCTTCACCCTTAGACTGCAATATAGTTAAATATATTGATATATATATATATATATATATATATATATATATATATATATATATATATATATATATATATTCAAACAATGAGCATAAAATTTTAATTACCAATGTTTCTTAACAAAGTTTCAATTTATGTCTTGTCCATGCTGATTGAAATTCAGATTTAATGTTTATTCAAATGTTGAAAAACAATGTTAGGGGTGGGCGTGGTGATTTGACATTTTATATTTGAATTTTCAGCCAGTAGCATGTGATGGGTCTATTTCTTATATATTTATATTGGGAGATTGGAAAGTTTAAAATGACCAATGTATTAGCCTTTCGTTGTATAAGTAAATTAAACTATTTGTTTATGAGCAATTTAAGATTATTGCTAATTTAAATTTCACATTCTTGATTTGAATGAGTCTGTATTTCAATATATTTAAAATAACATTACAGCATATGGTCAAGAGTTTACGTTTTGGTCATGCTGCTTGAAATTCAGACTTTATCTTTATTCACAAGTTAGTGTAGTCAAAAAACACAACGTTTAGTGGGAATGGGCGATTTGTTATTATGTATATATTGTAATGAAATAAACGAGCATATTATTGCTCTGATAATAATGGGAGGCATGTCAAAAGTCAATCATTCCGTTTTCACATTTGAATAGCTTTTTATATGTGACTGAATCTTATTATGATGAAAGTTAGATGTTTGTCTGATGGTTGTGTCAATAGTGATGATGAGGAAGATAATCAACAAATATATATACTGATTTCAATAATCACAGTTTTTCCTATGAATAAATACCAAATATTGTATATATAGTATGTGTTTATTTTTCATAAAATACCCACAACATTGGACTTAGAAATGCTGTAAGAGTGATAGTAATTAATTTGCATTATTAAGAAAATATCCATCACTTTGAATTAAATTAAGGAAACATCATACCAAAACCATAATTATTACTTATTATTTTTGCACGTATTTGATCAAAAATAGTTTGAATAGAAAAAGTTCACACATATTTTATATAAAGTTTATGAATCAAAAATTGTCAGAAATCCTACAGCAATAATTTATACTTACACGTAATTAATAAAAAAAATTAATAACAATCTGCAAAATATAATTATTTAGACAAAAATATAAAGAATAAATTATTCATCTTAGATTAAATAAATAATTCTTTTGAACTTGAAGGAAATATCAAATTTACATTATGTTTATAATGCTCGTTTAAAAAATGAAAATAAACAAATTTTCTTTTACAATAATTTAAGTAACAGCTAATAAATGTGCTTTCTTTTGAACGCATTACAGATTTTGTCTGCCATTATATATATATTCCTCTTGCTTATATAAGCCTATCAGTTTTACTTTTTTCTCACCCTTGAACAGTTAACTTTGATTAACCACTATTCTACTAAGAGTATTCTAATTAAATAATTATAAACAAAAACTCTACATACTAAAGATTTCCATCGGAACATCTGTTAAATATTATATATATATTGTTCCGGATAAATTCATTTTTTGTATTATTCTAATGCTCAATACAATTATGTACTGACAAAATCATTTAAATCTTAGTATATTATTAATATAATAATATTTCAGTAATTGGGGTTAGTACCTTAACCAATTATATGTATAATAAATATAAGTTCTTCCAGGTTTTCCAAGCATATATCAATATTGATAAATATAGATATATCTCACTATATAGATTTGTAAATCTGATGAATCCTGTTTAATTCAACAAAATTAATTCAATAACAGAAATAATAATGTTGGTTTGATTATCACAATCACTCAGATATTTTGTTTGTTTAGGTTTTTATTTTCAGAAATGCCAGACATCAAATCTCTCCAAACGTGAGTGTTTACTTGGAATTATTTAACATAATAACATCATAGTTTACCAATTTTTACCACAACAGCCCAGAACGTCAACCAGTGGTTCACATGTTCCAGAGTTGTGGATATTTTTTGTAACTAGTATATGTGTGTATTAAGGTTATAACATTTATTCATATATAAAACAAAATGACCAAATGGATTAATAATAACAAAATAATTTATTAATGGAACAAAGTGTAAGTGGATTGTTTGTAGCTATATTATATCAATTTCAGTGGTAAATTCCCATCTTGCATAAAATCATTATGATGATTATAATAATAACAAGTTCATATATTTTATTTTTTCTCCATTTAATAATTTTAAAATCAATCATGGAATAATAGATCAATGCCTAACCAACAAATTCAAATGTTTAGTTTTCCTGTGCAATAATTTCAAATATAGATATAAAAATCATTAATATATTTTTTTTCACAAACAATAAATTTATTTCAATCCTTACTTTTATTAATTCTACACACACACACTTATATATATATATATATATATATATATATATATATATATATATATATATATATATATATATATATATATTGTAACCTCCATCTTCTTCATTTATTCACTTTATTAGATTTATAATTGCCCAGGTGCCAATTCTATACAAGATAGAATAAAATTTATAATTGTAAATTGCTTTTAAATTTATTTAAAAGATTGTTATATTGTAATTATTCTATGGCTTAGCTCAGTTGAGGTTATAGGATATGATCTTCATATAAGAGGTAAATAAGGATGGTAAAAACGTCTATAAACAATAATTCTATAATGTTAATTTAAATATATTTTAAGCATTTATTCAATAATAAAACTGTTGCAAAATTGACAATTATTACATTTATTACAGTATAGACAATGATGAGGATTGGGTATCTTTTTATCCACATCACCACCTATTCTAAGCAAAGTAGAATATATTATTAACATTGTAATATTGGGATCTATCAACTGCAGGCAAATTAAATAAATTTGACTTATACTGGCAAATCTAGATATTCTATAATTATGTTATGTTAACCATATGTGTGTGTGTGGAAATGGAGAATCGAACATATAATAAAACAATTCATATGGGTATTAATTCAATAAAATATTTATTGAAAATAAAAACAAAATAACAAAACAAAATATATTATTATCCTAAACATCTTGCTATTAACTCCACCACTTCCCTTCTTACTTAGATAAAATACACTTTTCTCTAACATCTCATTTATACTGAAAGAAATGAATTGTTAAAAAAAATGAAATGAATATGATATTAATATGATATGTTATAAAGATTTTGATATTCATTTGCAAACATTAACTTTAATAATAGTTTTTCTTTTTTTACTATTCCTTATTACCTAAATTTTCGAATATGTGTGCTTATAAATGTTATAAATATAATGCATTTATCAATCATAATATTTATAGTTTATTTACGCAATAATTGAAATAAAACAAAAGTATAATTTTGGAAACAATAATAATAATATTTATAACAGTATACACACATTCGAATATAAAATTTATGTATAGAATGATTTTTAAATCCTGTAAAACAATATATTTAACCAGTTATATTAGTTTTAAATATATATATATATAAATTACATTTCTAGTATACAAAAAAAAAAATACTTATCGATATGTAATCATTATGATGATGAATTGTTATTAACTTGAAAGTCATTATTTGAAATGTCAACGATATATATACGATGTATACGCTGCTTCTATTAATAATAAATGAATCACAAATAAAAAGTTAATCCTGACGGTTAAAAAAAATAACTTGATATAACTGCGAAAGTTTTCAATATTGAAAATCTTGTAATAAATATATTAGCATGCACTGAAATTATTTTATTAATCACCCGAAATAAAATTTCCAATTAAGTGAAACAATTATATTAAAGTTTTAAGATTTTATCCTTTTAATTTTAAATTTGATATAATTTTTTTTATTCCCATTGTTAACAATTTCTCCATGACAGTATGCAGTTACTATAGACGATCACTAATTGGCGTTCAATAATATATTTCATTATTTATTTCAGTCATATATATGTGAATAATAAATTCTTTAGTTTATAATTCTTTTTCTAAGAAAACAAATTATATTGAATAACTTCTTTTTTTTTTAAATTTCACTTTATGTAATATTAAGAATAGGCTTTTAAAAATTGAAAATATATCAAGCATTTTGCAATAGTATTGAATATGTTTTCTCACAATTACTTTCATCTCTAATATTTTCCATAATTCAATTATTATCAATTTACAACAAAATGTTAAATGTTTTATAATGGATATTCTTACGTGATATTTAGGCATTTTAATAGTGAACTCCAATCGCTAGCTGGGAAAGTCAGAGCTGAAACCCTACAGGGTTTATTTTTTTATATTCATTCTTTTCCTCTCCCAAGTAGTCTGTACAAACTTTTCTTGTCAACACACCCTCATGTCCTCTTTTTTTATTATTATTGATCACTTGGCAACACTCCAAAACTAGCTTGCTTTATAAACTGACAATAATAGAGTATTAAAATAAAATAAAAATATCAAATATTAATTTACAAATACAGAAATAATTTTTACAATTCCAAATGTATTATTAGAAACAATACATAACCAGTAAATTAAAAATATATATATAAATAAAAAAATCATTTTAATCAATTATATATGAGTACTGTATATCTGTTTTGTTTAGCATATAAATTTTACTATTACAATCCAGATATTATAAGTAATTGTATGAAAAAAAATGGACAAAATATGAAATGATGTAAATGAACATACATCCACATACACAAGCTAAATCTTAGATTGGAGTAGGCAATAATCTAGAACACCAATGAACAACACCTGCTATAATCTTCCTATTAATTCTACTCTTATACCAACATTCCCTGATGTTTTTCTGTCTTCCTCTTCACTATTAAATATATAACTTTAAATTCTATTAATTGGTACATCCAACTAAAGTTTAATTTTTTAAATCTAATTTAAAATAGCAAATCTCACCACAATTTAAGTTTAATTTTCCTAAAACTCAATTTTAAATATTAAATTATATGACAATTCATTTTTCTAAGATAACTATCTTTAGCCATTGTTAACACAAATGTGAACTTCCCACATTTCTTCCTGATGCCAACCTGGAAGGTCACAGTCTTTCCCCCTTATGAAAGAAAAATTAATTAGATAAACAACAATAAATATTAATAGCTCATCAAATTTTACATTAAGATTATTCCACAATTAGAAAATTATGTTTGTCAAATAAACATAAAACAATAAAAACATTTAATGCTTTTACAAACATTTGTTCCTAATATATTTTAGCAACATTAAATAAGCAAGAAAAAAAATAATAACTAAATTCTATATTGAACAATATGTATAACTTTTATTAATCATGTCTTGCAGGACATGCCATCAAACTGTGAGGATTATAAGTAACTTTAAATCTTGCTTGATTATTCTTTATTTCCTTTCTTCTGACAAGTTTGTCTCTAAGATACATTATCTCAACCTTCTTTAGTCTAGTTTTTACCTTTCTATGCTCGATCCTTTTATTTCTGGATGTCTTTAAACCCATAACATTGATCAACTTTCTGTTTACTTTCTTTAGTTTGATTTTAGCCTTTCCAACTTCTTTTTCTTCATCAACAATCTTTCTACCAAGATTTAAATTAACTATCTTTTCATTTATTCTTTTAAATTTGACTTTTGCTTTCCCAATATCTCTTATATAATCTATGCCTTCACTAAAATAACTTATCTTAATTTTCCTTCCACCCAATTCTTTAATTTGTACTTTAATTTTCCTCATATTTTTATCAGGATAAAGTGATTCATTAAGAAAATCTATTTTAATTTTCTCCTTACTTCTGAACTTAAGTTTTATTTTGGCTTTTCCCAGATCTCTCTCTGGGTTAATCATTTTCTTAAGAATATTTCCATTAAATATCTTTCTTAATTTATCTTTAAATTTTACATTAATTTCACTAACTTCTTTATTGGTTAATACCACATGTTCTTTAATTATTTCTACAGATTGTGCAACTTCTTTGCTTTCTATCTTAATATCAACTAATTTCTCAGACTGTTTATTTATTTGCTCATTTTCACTAACTATTTCTACAACCAATGCTTGATTTTCTTTATACTGACACTGCAAAATCAAGTCTACCTCTTCTGACTGACTGGGAGTATTTAGTTTTATCTCTTTGGGATAACCTTGAAAATTTGCACTCATCTCTACTGACTGTTTTTGTGATCTCTCTCATAATTCCCTATTCTTCTTTATCTCCATTTTACATTTCTCTAACACTTGACTATATCTCCTAATTTCTAATATTGTTTCATCTATCCTTTCTACTCATCATTGTGCCTCTACCTCCTTTGCCATTACTTTTTTTATCATAGTCTGAAAATCTAACTTTACTTCCACACAACTATGATTTTTCTTCTGTATCTCCACTTTCACATCTATATCTTTTTTAATCATTTCAATGGGTTCTTTATGCTTTTTTATCTTTTCATCAACCGATTCAAGAATCTTTCTAATTAATTCTTCATTTTTAAATTTTTTTCCATTTACTAAATCTATCAATGGTTTATATTTTTCCCTATCATCTATCAACTCAATAGATGGTATATTTGCTTCCAGTTCTTTAGTAACCAATTCAACAGATTTCTTTTGAATCTCTATTTCTTCATGAATTAACTCACTATCTGTACTAATTTTTCCAACAGATAACTTGGTTTCTTCACTAGCTAATTCAATAAAAGATTTGTCTTTTCTTAAATCATCTTCTGCTATCTTATCAAATGATACATTATCATTTACATCCTTGTTAACTAATTTAACAGAATCTTTGTTTTCTTCTGCCAAACTACTACATAAGTTAATATCTTCATTAACTATTTTAATTACTTGTGGATTTGCTTTTCTTATTATTTTAACAAGTTGTCTATTTTTTGCCATACTTTTACTAATTAAACTAATAGGTTCTTTACGCTTGTTCAAATCTGTACTAGTTACTTTAACACATTTATCAATTACTTTGAAAGATACTTTCTGATTTGCTATATCCTTATCAATTATCTCAACTGATGGCTTAGATTCAGTTTCTATACTTTTAGATTCAATATTTTGTGATTTATTATTCTTCTCTAATTTATTTTTCAAATTAGCATCTACTATTTTAACATCTTGACTAACTATCTCAACAGATTTAGGTTCTCCCTTTTCTATTTGATTTAATTTAAGTTCTTTGTATGCCTTTAATTCTTCCTTGGTTAACCCAATGTTCTTACTAACTAGATTAACAACCTTCTGATTTTCTTTCTTATGCAGCACTATCAAATCATCATCAGGTATCTTAACTTTCTGTAGTGAATTCTTAATACTTGTTTCCAACAATATTGGTTTGAATATCTGACCTTTAATATTCTCTTGCATTTTTAATTTCATTTCTGGTATTTCTGATTTTGTTTCTAGTTCAAAATCTAATTTTATCTCTGACATTTCTGACTTTATTTCAACCATCCTCTCTGATTTCTTTTGACTCAATTTTATTTCTATTGCTATCTCTGATTCCTAACTTTTTACTTTCTCCTCCACAACTTGCATCTGCCTAACTATACTAGCGTTTATTTCTACCATTTCTAACTTCATTTCTGAAACTTCCAATTTTATTTCTGCCATCCTCTTCTCTGATTTATCTTGACCTGACTTTAGTTTTGCAAACATCTCTTCTGACCTTTCTCTATCTTCTACTCATCCAGACTTTAGTTCCCTTAATTCTGATTTCGATTCTGCTTGTCCTGACTTTAGTTCTTCTCTTAATTCTGATTTCAATTCTACTAAACCTAACTCTAATTTTGCAAAAAACGATTTGGCCCACATCGGCATATCATCATCCGTGGTTTTGCAAATATTATCTCTTATCTTACTAGACTCTCCATAGGACATATCTATAGCTTCATTTCCTGATTCAAGTTCAGGGGACATCGCAATAATGTCTGGAGATGGTGTCTTTTGAGACCCACCCAAACTATTGTATAAGCTAAATTCTTCCATTTTATAATCTCTTAAAAATTTATTAATACTACTTAAAGAGAATAAGGTTTACCAGCTCCAACCTCCATCAAACCAACAATTCAAATTCACCATCATTACCTAAAATGACATAAAATTTCCACAATTTTATTTTCCCATATAATGTTCAATTTTCCACACACACATAGGCAAGAAGACATTAAGTTTTCATTAGATAACATTGATCTAAACATAGCTGAAATTATTAATTAAATTTTACATGATCCACTATAGTTATTTTACAAACTACACCAATTCAAACTACTGATAAAAGACCAAAACGATTTAAACATGTTCATTTATTTTTATGCTGTGTTGGGTGCATTCAAATATTATAACCAACATTTATAACCCCCAAAAAAATGAATTGTATAACCAAAATAAAATTAATGATGACATGCATTTACTATGACAACTGATATACAATTTTTAATTAAATATGAAAGTCATCAACCTTTGCATAAGAATATAGAAAATAGCCTTTTAAGAATGAGCTATATATTCAAGTTATATATTCATCCATTCTTCTAAAGATCCAACAGATACTGACAGCCAAAATAATTATTAGCAGTTCACAATTTTGAAATAGATAAAAGAATTCCATCACTGCTCTCAAAACATACAATGCTTCATGAACACTCTGATGATCATCCCATTTTACCCACTCTAAGCTACAACAACCCATAATATTTTACTACAAACACTATCACAATGCCCTGCTTACATCCAAGTCTTAGGGGCTATTTATAAAATATTGTCTTGCTCATCTTTGGGAGTCTTAGAGACAAATATTACATATATATTAGAAAGAACTATGCCTTGCTCTCTCTGGAGTCTTAGAGGCAAAATCATGGCAGGACTACTGTTAACTGCTTCATTATAACTAACAACTGATATCATAATTTGGGTTGGAGCAATGAATGAGAACAATCAGTCACCAGTGACATGAATACACCATATACTTAAGACAATAACAAAAACTCTCCATCCATCACCAAAACTTGCAACACAACCAACAAATCTCCAACAATCAAGTATGCTATTTAACCTTCAAAATTATAGACTTTCTATAACAGAAATGTTCCGAATATGAACAACATTACTACTTTATAATTTAACATCATCAATAATTCTATGCTTATCTGGCATCAGTGCTATATTTCATTGACAAGCAAAAGATATATAAAAAATGTTATCAACTTTAACATTTACTATAAGTTGTTATATTTATATAGCTTTAAATTTGAAACTAAGCTGTTTCATGGCTGTATTTATTTATTTCACATAAACAAAAAAAAATGTTTTTTTTAAAACTATACATCTGACATTCATATATCTACTACACATCTTTCAGGTATTGGCTTATTTCAAACCTTAGTTAATGCTCCATTTACCCATAGTTCCATTTATCAAACATTTCTATTAATCTTCCAGATTGATATAAAAAAAATCCATGAATAAGAAAACTGCCAACTTGATTCTATTTTGAAACCAATTTTGCAATAACTGTATATTCAAAACAGGAACAAAGTAATTCTAATGTTACTGGATTATTTCTCATCTTAGATATATGCCAATATATATCAACAAAAATATAAACACTCTACAAGATATGAGACTTAAGTAATCAAGATCATAGAATTGGACAGCCATTTAAACTCTTGGCAGCTGTGGCCTCTATGTATATATCAAGCCATCCATGCTGGTCACCACTTAACCCTATGTACAATAATCATCAATCAAATCCAACATGCTGGCTGTTATTCCACTCCACTATCATTAACTAATTATGCTGTCACATTGTGTGTCATTCATACTAGAATGTATAATATATAATCTCCAATAAAGGACAAAATACACATATGAACAAAGATGAATCGATCACCAATCATTGTGCAACCTGTTAATCTATAAATATATTGAGCATTTAACCCATAAATGTCAAGGCCTCCATGCTAGGCAAGCCACTTACCCAATTAAACCAACAAAAGATAAATATTCTACAGGATATGAGACTTAATTAAACAGGGTCCCACGATTGGGAAACCACTTAACCCAATCATATATCATGCCCCAGTTGGGTGGCCACTTAACCCACCCTGTAACCTCCATCTTCTTTACTTATTCACTTTATTAGATTTATAATTGCCCAGGTGCCAATTCTATACAAGATAGAATAAATTTTATAATTGTAAATTGCTTTTAAATTTTTATTAAAAGATTCTTATATTGTAATTATTCTATGGCTTAGCTCAGTTGAGGTTATAGGATATGGTCTTCATATAAGAGGTAAATAAGGATGATAAAAACGTCTATAAACAATAATTCTATAATGTTAATTTAAATATGTTTTAAGCATCTATTCAATAATAAAACTGTTGCAAAATTGACAATTATTACATTTATTACAGTATAGACAATGATGAGGATTGGGTATCTTTTTATCCACATCTTCACGTATTCTAAGCAAAGTAGAATATATTATTAACATTGTAATATTGGGATCTATCAACTGCAGGCAAATTAAATAAATTTGACTTATACTGGCAAATCTAGATATTCTATAATTATGTTATGTTAACCATATGTGTGTGTGTGGAAGTGGAGAATCGAACATATAATAAAACAATTCATATGGGTATTAATTCAATAAAATATTTATTGAAAATAAAAAAAAATAACAAAACAAAATATATTATTATCCTAAACATCTTGCTATTAACTCTACCACTTCCCTTCTTACTTAGATAAAATACATTTCTCTCTAACATCTCATTTATACTGAAAGAAATGAATTGTTAAAAAAAATGAAATGAATATGATATTAATATGATATGTTATAAAGATTTTGATATTCATTTGCAAACATTAACTTTAATAATAGTTTTTCTTTTTTTACTATTCCTTATTACCTAAATTTTCGAATATGTGTGCTTATAAATGTCATAAATATAATGCATTTATCAATCATAAGATTTATAGTTTATTTACGCAATAATTGAAATAAAACAAAAGTATAATTTTGGAAACAATAATAATAATATTTATAACAGTACACACACATTCGAATATAAAATTTATGTATAGAATGATTTTTAAATCCTGTAAAACAATATATTTAACCAGTTACATTAGTTTTAAATATATATATATATATAAATTACATTTCTAGTATACAAAAAAAAAAAAAAATACTTATCGATATGTAATCATTATGATGATGAATTGTTATTAACTTGAAAGTCATTATTTGAAATGTCAACGATATATATACGATGTATATGCTGCTTCTATTAATAATAAATGAATCACAAATAAAAAGTTAATCCTGACGGTTAAAAAAAATAACTTGATATAACTGCGAAAGTTTCTAATATTGAAAATCTTGTAATAAATATATTAGCATGCACTGGAATTATCTTATTAATCACCCGAAATAAAATCTCCAATTAAGTGAAACAATTATATTAAAGTTTTAATGTTTTATCGTTTTTATTTTAAATTTGGTATAATTTTTTTTATTCTCATTGTTAACAATTTCTCCATGACAGTATGCAGTTACTATAGACGATCACTAATTGGCGTTCAATAATATATTTCATTATTTATTTCAGTCATATATAGGTGAAGAATAAATTCTTTAGTTTATAATTCTTTTTCTAAGAAAACAAATTATATTGAATAACTTCTTTTTTTTTTTAAATTTCACTTTATGTAATATTAAGAATAGGCTTTTAAAAATTGAAAATATATCAAGCATTTTGCAATAGTATTGAATATGTTTTCTCACAATTACTTTCATCTCTAATATTTTCCATAATTCAATTATTATCAATTTACGACAAAATGTTAAATGTTTTATAATGGATATTCTTATGTGATATTTAGGCATTTTAATAGTGAACTCCAATCGCTAGCTGGGAAAGTCAGAGCTGAAACCCTACAGGGTTTATTTTTTTATATTCATCCTTTTCCTCTCCCAAGTAGTCTGTACAAACTTTTCTTGTCAACACACCCTCATGCCCTCTTTTTTTATTATTATTGATCACTTGGCAACACTCCAAAACTAGCTTGCTTTATAAACTGACAATAATAGAGTATTAAAATAAAATAAAAATATCAAATATTAATTTACAAATACAGAAATAATTTTTACAATTCCAAATGTATTATTAGAAACAATACATAACCAGTAAATTAAAAATATATATAAATAAGAAAATCATTTTAATCAATTATATATGAGTACTGTATATCTGTTTTGTTTAGCATATAAATTTTACTATTACAATCTAGATATTATAAGTAATTGTAGGAAAAAAAATGGACAAAGTATGAAATGATGTAAATGAACATACATCCACATACACAAGATAAATCTTATATTGGAGTAGGCAATAATCTAGAACACCAATGAACAACACCTGCTATAATCTTTCTATTAATTCTACTCTTATACCAACATTCCCTGATGTTTTTCTGTCTTCCTCTTCACTATTAAATATATAACTTTAAATTCTATTAATTGGTACATCCAACTAAAGTTTAATTTTTTAAATCTAATTTAAAATAGCAAATCTCACCACCATTTACGTTTAATTTTCCTAAAACTCAATTTTAAATTTTAAATTATATCACAATTCATTTTTCTAAGATAACTATCTTTATCCATTGTTAACACAAATGTGAACTTCCCACATTTCTTCCTGGTGCCAACCTGGAAGGTCACTATATATATAATACAAACACAGAATTACTTCTCTATAAAACTGCTTTAATATTTCAACCAGCAGACTGGTTTTCATCAGAAAGCAAAATGTTTCTTACCTTTCATGATGATTTATCAAATATTAACCAAATATTATTGAAACATTTTAATATATTAAATTTTACAGATTATCTGAGATCTGTTTTCCTATCCATCTTAAGTTGTATATCGTAGACATAGGACACTTAGGGATAGACTTGTAAGGACAGTTTTTGGCACTAATTTTGTGTCAGGAAGGGTTGTTTTTTTCATTTGAGACTAAGAGACGTCTTACATGCAAACATATTATTGTTACGAAGATGGTTCAGGGAGATACCATTCATGATTTTAAATCCCCAACTATGTCAATTGTAAAAGTATAAACTTGGTATATTTAATAGAATGTAATAGATGCTTGAGTCTTTACATAAGTGAGTCAGCAAGCAACATATTAGAATGACCAACCATAGGTTTGATGTTTTACATAAAAATGAAGATAGACCAGTTTCTATACATTTCAATTTATCTGATCACTCGATTGATGATTTAAGAGTGGTTATATTGGAAGATAATTTTTCTTCCATGATAAAAAGAAAACAGAAGGAGAGTTTTTTTTTTTAATTTAAGACATCACATCCTCATGGGGTGAATATGAAAATAGGTACTATCACATCTTTGAATTAATTGGTTTCCTAGGGATTTGTTTTTTTTTTTTGTTTCCTATATAATTATTTTATAGGTAGAGTAGCACGAAGTGTAATAAATATATATATATATATACAGTTTTTTTAGTGTGTACATACATAATAGTATATTTTTGTTGTTTTTATTTATATATATATATTTTAATATATAATAATAATGTATGTATGTTTTTAGTTTTTAAAATAAGTTTTTTGTGAAAAATTTTTTTTAGTATTTTTTATACAAAGTTTTGTAAATATATATATATACAAAGTTTTTAAAGATTTTTTAGCCTATAGGAATTAGTTTTGTTATCCGATACTGCCTGTAGTATTTTGGTGCTTAAATTCTGGACATAGCCATTTTGCTTTCTGATGAAAACCAGTCTGCTAGTTGAAATATTAAAGCAGTTTTATTATATAGGTGAACACATTGCACTTTATTTAGTTTCAAATCTTCTTGAATCTCCCCATAACAACAAGCAAATAAATCTGGCATAACTGCATAAATCAAATGTGCTCTATCATTATTTTAATTTTTTTTTTAGAATCGTTAATTAGTCTATTTAAAAATAAAGAACATCCAAAACTAATATCAATGGATTCATAAAAGATGGGCTATGTTTTTATGTATTCCCATATAATTTGCGGATCAAGCAGGACTTGAGAGAATCCAACTTTGATCTATAATTCTCTATATTATTTTTTTCTATCAGATTAAAATTTGCAAAGATTTAAATTTTTAAATAAAAAGTCTTGCAAACCTGCTACTTTATTACAAAAAGGAATGTTTGATAACTTCTATTATTTACTAACTTAACAGTAGTAAATATAATTCTTTATTTTTTTTGAAAAAGAATATCTGGGGAAAAAATAATAGAAAACTTTTAGCGCATAATTAATTCAAAAAATCCGTTACGTTTAATCAAAAGCATGGTTTTTAACAAGATCTTAACAAGTAAATTATTTTAACATAAAAACCAATTTACAATGGCTATATATATATATTAAGAAAGAGAGAGAGATTTGTATGGAATATTATATATTAATAGATTTAATACTGGTACCTGAATGCATGCCAACTCTAATTTTTAGTTGATGATCTGGCTTATGATGAATTTTAAAGTTTTTAACAGCATCTACAACATCTAAGGACATTTTTGCAATCTGACGAGCGTGTTCATTTCCATTTCTGTTAGGGGCACCAGATACAACCACATACGCGTCCCCAATTGTTTCAACCTATAGATAATATGTGTTCTTATATATGTGATAGATAATTTTATATATTAATAGGTTGGTAAGTTTTTTTAAATAAAACAATATAAAATAAGTTTTGAAAATTTCTGATGAATTTTATAGAATCATAATTTTTATTTAAGAAACACAGATCAAACGTTTTTACGACATTGTGAATATGACAATATTTTTTTATACTTTATATATATAGAATCAATCCTTGGTTATGGACAGATTCTGCAATCATGATAATAAAACACTATGACCAAACATAGAATTCACTTGATTTTTATTGACGATAAATAGCCATTTTATACTTTTAACATAAACGTTATTGCTGAAATAAACGATTAGATAGGTTATATTAGTTTACACATACAATACTTATTGTATATCTACATATTGAAGTTAGTATTGTATATTTATATCAGATTCAAAAAGAATTCTATATAAGTATAGAAAAATTAATTAGGATATATATGAGCTAACTTAATATATATATATATATATATATATATATATATGATAAACAAAACAAGTTATAAATTTCATAACTTGATATAACTTGCATTTTTATGATCAGTATATGGAGCTTTACCAATAGCCCACTATCAAACTTTGTTTACATAAACTCTGAGAGAGATAGAATTCAATATCTCTTTCAAATTGTCTCCAACCTTTAAACCATGGTTTCAAGCTAGGTGGCTCATATCAGTAAAGGGTAGTTTCTAGTCTTCCTATCCTTAACTGATGTGAGCCAACTAGCTCGAAACCATTTATGTAAACAAAGCATGATAGTGGGCTATTGGTAAAGCTCCATCTAGTGAATATATATATATAATTAACATTCTAAGTGAATAAGTCTTAAATGAATTTTTTTTAACTTTCTGTAATATTTTAAGCCTATACATTGTTAGCATCTTTAATTCATTTAAAATTGGACCTCTAAAAATTTATAATTTCCCTTTTTTCCTCAATAATTGAGTTCATTCTCTTTGAATGAATATTTTTTCAAAAAGAATAACAAGCTATTCAAATAGAATATGCTGCAGTTATTGAAGTTGCAACAAGTAAAATAATAAATGAAATTAAATTTCTATTTCTATAACAATATATTTCTAAAATTATATCTTTAGAATAAAATCCTGCTAAAAAGAAAATTTCACATAAAGCTAAATTTGCCGTATTTAAGCAAATTTTTACCTTTGGCAATTGATTAGTTACAAATCCTAATATTCGAATATTCTGAATATAATTAAAGTTATAAATAATTCTTCCAGAACAAATAAATAATAACACTTTAAAAACAGCATAAGTTAACAAATGAAAAAAGCCAAAACTGGAAACCCTAAAGAAACAATTCTTATTATTAAACCAAGTTGACTAAGAATTTATAAAGAATAATTTTCTTAAAATCATATTCAAAATTTGCAACAATTCTTGCCATTATTATAATTAACCTTGACATAAATAATAAACAAACTTTAAAAATTATTTCTTTAGTCAAGCGTTGGTCGAGGGGTTAGCACAGTTGCCTTACAAGCAGTTGTCCCGGGTTAGAATGTTTGCTTCCCGGCAGATGCTATGACACATGAAATATAAATATATTTCCTTACTAAAAAACTCAGAAAATCGAATTAGCAAGAAAACTCCAGCAGTTACTAACTTAGATGAATGCACCAAAGCTTGGAAGACAAGCTGAAAAGGGAACCGAACACTTTTAAGTAATTCCAGCTAATATAATCACCACAATAATAATAATAATAATAATAATAATAATAATAATAATAATAATAATAATAATAATAATAATAATAATAATAATAATAATAATAATAATAATAATAATAATAATAATAATAATAATAATAAAGATATTGAAAAGAAATTTCAATTTCCATGATTTAGTATAACTGCAATACAAATTTAAAATGCAGCATCTTCAACCTGATTTTTTAAAATAGTTAATATTCCTGCTCTATTAGATTTTCTATTTGATAATAAATAACTAGTACATATATTATTAATACTAATCCATTCCATACTAATAAAATAGAAACTAAATTTGGAGAAATAATCAAAAAAATTATAGAAATAATAAATACATTAACAATAATACAAAAACGTAATTTATATTTCTCTTCCTCTACTTACTCTAACCTAAATTTGATAGCAGATCCAGAAATAATAAAAAATTATAGTTATAAATATAATTTATATTCAATCAAAAATTATGGTTATAATAATTCTTCTTGAAATAATTTCTAAAAACTTAACCTCAAAAATATAGACAAGCTTATTTCAACAATAATAAATTCTAATTATAAATCCAAAAATAAATAAATATAATAAATTCTTACTAATTTTAAACCTTAACCTTTCCACTCATCTTTGATTCCACAAATCAATATTATTATCTTCTTAATTCAAATAATTTTTTTTATAATTGATTTTGTAAATCAACCAATACATACAGTTTTTAATTATTCTTTTGATTATCTATTGATTTAAATTTTTTGTTAAGTCTGCTCGGTTGTGCTTCCCAGGTGCATTGCACCTCCTGCTACCAGCAACGGATGCACCTGTGTGTATAGAATAAGATCTTGATTTAAACATCAAAAAAGTATTTAGTTTTAGATCCAAATTATATTTCATCATGTGATGATTACCTTATATCATTTATTGATTGATTGACTGAATCAAGAATATATTGTTAAATGGGAAAGATTGTGATATGTGTATTTTTATATGTTAACATCTGGACAAAAGTCAAGCATTGATTGCCTAATGGTTAGCATAGCTGTCTTCCAAGAAGCTGGCCCGGGTTCACTTCCCAGTCAACACATTTGACATATGAAAAAAAAAAAACACATCTTGACAAAATTGATATAATGATCATTATTTCCCTGGTACAATATTAAATATTTTGTCATGTGGAAATCAATGGCACTATAATACTAAGACGTTATGGTTAAACACTCATATTATTAAATATATTTAATTTTACTTATTAAAAAAAAGAATAGTAATAGTAATTTATAATACAACTGTGCTGATCTTAAATCTTGCTTAATGAAAACCATATGGTTTGACATTAAGAAATCTTCAATATATTTCAAATGCTCATTTATTTAAAAGTATTTTTTTCTTTTTTAATAATATTGGCCATAATCATACCCATTGGAGTTTATGTTTTCATAATTTATTAACTGCAAAAAATATACAAAATTTATTTGATATAAAAAACAAATTTATTATTTACTTAATAATATCAATAATTATGCGCTTTTAACGCTCATTAAATAAGTTATATTTATTAATAATTTATTTAAAGCTTAGCGGTTTCAAAGCTCCATGGCTTTAGTATCTACATCATGATTATGCATTATGAGAAATTCTGCCTTATTTAATGGAATTCTAATAGTTTGTGAAAATATCCATGGTCTATAAATTGGGATATAACTTTCTTAACATTTCTAGTAAAGCCTTAAATGGTTTAACAAATACATAATTATATGCTAAAATAATGACCCATGTAAGCTAAAGTCATTGATCATAAATTAAACTATCATTAATAAGCATGCATTGCTCCCCCTTCCTGAATCAATATTTTAATATAGGAAACAAAAACTAAAATTCATGCACTTAATAGTGCAAATTATAAAACAAATTTAAGTCACCAGCCTTTGTAGAGATGATGATCAATAAAAAATTTATAAAACTAACGGACACCAATATCCACCCCAGATTGCAAAAGTATTTATAAATTTTGTATAAATTTACGATAAAACATTTATTTAAATAAAAGCAGATATTTATTTAAAGTACAAACCCAATCTTACGAGATATTTAAAATAAATAACAAGAACCCATTAATTCCCCCCTTTCTATTCCACAGTGGGATATAGAAATTCATAAGACTAGATTTGATTGGCCTTTCCAAATAAAATTAAGTGAAAAATATAAAAATATTATTAAAATGAAATTATAACCACACTAAATTATAAAAATAATAAGCGTGAGTTGGATGACAGATTAGTTTTGAATTGATACAAAAGATTAACAGACTTGCCAATTAGCGAGTTTTTGAAAAAAATTAAACATAAAAAAAACATTAGTTTACAAATTAAATTACAAATAAGAATTGGTTAATGCGATTATACTGTCTTTGGGCTGGTTACCTCAGGGTTCTATGAAGTATTGAAGACTCTTCTATGTCAGGCAGCATCTTTGATGGCATGATCACTCTTGAGTGGTAGGAGTTACATCTTGGCACGAGTTGGGCTGAAGATGCAGGGTAAGGCAGCTTAGGCCCCTCAAAGATTCAATGGATGTGAAGTCATCTAGCAACGATTGACCAAACTCTGACACAATAGATTTTTAGCCCTATTTATGTCAGTTTTTTAGCCCCTCAGAAAATGTTTGTTTTAATTAGACTTCCTGACTCTAATGATCCTTAATTTACACGAGTCTTTTCTCTATTGTTAGTAAAGATGCAGTCGTGAGATAACTGTCCAAAATCAATTCAAACCTATTTCCAGTTTGGAAATGGATTTGATAAAAAATGTTAATAGATAACTAAAATCCATTAGCTTTGTTTTAGATTTTACTTTTCTTAACTTTAATTTACAAATTTTTTTTTTTAAAATCATGAAACAAACTTTCCACCCCTTTAATTATTTTTAAACAGTCAACGACTGCATCTTTCATCTTGAATTTATATGTAGTTTTATGACAAAAAAGTAATTACAATATTAAAATAAAAGTAAAAAAAAATACAATTTTAAAAAGCAAAAAAAATGTTTTAGTATTTTTAATTGTATATATAAGCTCCTATAATAACTCTATATATCTGAGTCGTATCTATAAAAGTTAATATTTAAAATAATTAAAGAAAATTTTTATTTCAGATTTATATTTATAAACCTCATAGATGCTTCTCAGAAATACACATATAGTTTATATACATTTTACAACAAAAAATAGGGCATGATAACACGTAGGCTGTGGTAGAACAGTGGAAACTTGATCTTGAACTAAGGTTGACTGGTTCAATAATATATATATATATATATATATACATATATATATATATATATATTGCGGGTTCATCCATGTTAAAAAATTTAAATATTAAAATACCGATGACATTTCGACTTCATCACACAAGTTATCCACTGGGTGATAAAAGTTAGAAATATGGTTGTAGAGACGCTACAATTACTGATTTGAAAAAACCTTAATGTTCCACTAATAGCAAAAATGTTAAATTAAAAATGTTTTTTTAAAAAAAATCTTTCCAAATAAGAGGAAGTTTACATGTATCATCTCGCTTTTTGATACAATTTGGCCTTTTAAGTATCTCAATGGCTTCTCTAATTTTGCACTGGTAGAGATTATCACATCTGGATGCGATCCTGGTACTAGAAAAATCAATTTTATGACCTGAATCTATAATATGGAGTGATAGTGCTGATGATGATGAGTGTTGTTTAACTGCATTAGCATGCTCATCTCTCCTAATGCTGATGCAATGATTATTCATACCTATGTAAGAAGCTTTACAATTTTTACATGAGATTTGATAAACACCATGAGATTCAAAAGGGATTGAATCCTTAGACTTGGTTATTACATTGCTGATCTTTTGATGAGTTGAAATATGCTGTATCTATATTATAGCATTTTAATATACATCCAATACTATCTGTAGTTCCTTTTACATATGGAACACAAATCCTAATAGTTGCTTTATCATCTTTTTGTTTCCTATTTTGTCCATTTTTGGCTTGAAATAAGGCTTTTTTATAAATTTATATATATATGGTAAATTTGCAACAGAACATGGGTTTGAACCAAGATTTACATATATACAAATATACATGGTAAGTTTTGATGCAAATAAATATTAAATATGGTGAAAGTTGAATGGTTAATAAAATTCAAATAAAATGATTGATTTTTAAATATATAATAACATTAACAAATCGATGATGATGATGATAATTTAAAAATACAAATCCTCCCAAACTATTATATTTGTTTTTCAGTTTCAATAAAATAAAAGAATGAAATTTTCAGGCGCCAAATCTTTTGACTCAAAGTTTACTTTTGGAAAACTTATTAATATACACCATCATCATTTACAAATTATTATTACCATTCCTGCAGGTCCTTTGGTGGATTTCATGATTTGTCACAATTGTGGCTATTATTAGCATATTGGATATTAAAAGAGTCATGTTCAGAATAAGTTTAAGAAGCAAACACAAATTAAATGGATTAATAAAATTAAATAGCTTAACAATTTATTAACAATGCATAAATAAAAATTATTGTATATATACTCACAACTATTAATGCATATACAAAATATAAAATATAATAGTAATAAAGATATTTTAATTTCAGTTTAAGTTTAAGGCCTTATAATATCTATAATGATAAGATCTTACCACATAAAGTATTTAAACAGTTCCAAATCATATTTTTCTGTAGATATTGTTCTTTTAATATATTTATAATTGTCTTTGTTAATTTCACCAAAGATAGTACTTCTTCTTTTTCATTGTTAATTCCTCTGAAGATGATAGTTTTCCTCCTTGGTCACTGGTGTTGTTAGAGAGGAGATCCAACAGTATTGATAATGTTACATGGGATATAGTATCAGTAGGTCTTCGGGAGTTATTATAAAAATATTCATTTATTGTTTCATGGCATTATTAAATCAGGCACTGGCAAGTCTTGACAAACTTCAGCATTAGTTTCTGGATCCGACTGCATTTTCTATTTATCTTGGTTGGTGTCATTTTTGATTATCTAGCCACACATAGTAGATAGTTTTCTCATAGATAAAATCATCATATTTTCTATTATAACTGGAATATTAAAAAATAAACAGCAGGATATGGTGGGAAAGAGTTTAATCAGCAGTTTTACTCCTCAGCATTAGAACACTGCAACACCGCTTCTTACACTGAGTCTTTAAATAACCAAAATAAATTAGATTGCCAGAATAGACTCGACTGCTAGATTCACTGGAGTAGTTGCTTATTTTAGACTTATTTATAGCTGTTTAATGTTGTTCAACAACACATTTTCTAAACAATAAATGTGTCACCAGCAAGTTACAAGATTTGACTTATTTCCTTACAACAACATGTTTATGGAAAATATTTTTTAATTCTCTTGTTGTGGAAACAATTTTACAGATATCATATCATGATTTCATACATAAATTAAAAGTTATTATGAATTGATATGAATGAAAAAAATCGTTTTTTTCTCTTCATTTATATTAGCTAACATTGGCAGAAATAAAATTAAAAAATGTTGTCAATCTTTAAATATACTATGTTTGATAATTTATTTACTTTTAATAACACATAATTTTAAATAATATTTTTAAATTCTCATCACATTCACTTTAATAATTGACAAGTTGTTTAAATAGAAATTTCAATTGGAAAACAGATTAAACAGGGTTCGAAATGCTTTATATTTTTATAAACTACACAATTCAAACCTCTGCACGCATCAAGACTGCTTTTCTTTCTTCCTTTACATTGAAATTCATTATTTTCGTATTTCTCATATATTATGAAGTAAATATTTAATAACATGACTAAATGCATAAATTATTTTCCTTTTAACTCTTTAAATCAGTGTATCCAAGTGACCTGCATATATGCACCCACACGCACACGTCATTTTAAATGTTTATTACTCGATTTCGACGATAATATTTATTAAACTTTTTTTCATACAGCACTGTAGTATAACTAATTCGAGCTGCTAATGGATTTGTTATAGATACAATATAGATATAAAACTAAAAGTATTCTAAAACAAAAGGGGGGGGGGGATTTTTTGAATTATTGAGATTGTGAAAAAATATTTAAAGTCAAATAAACTCGAGAATTAATACAATAGTCATTTTAAATATTTGTTCTGTGCATGTACATGAAAATGTTTGATATGTAAAATATTCAAGTATTAGTATAAATTATGGCTATCAGATAAAAATAAATCTGCAATATAATCGCTAATTTTTAATTAAAGTCATTATTAGTTTAAATATGGTCGTGGTCATCTTATATGTGAATGGACCTTTTATATTACTTGCCATGAATTATACTATTATCTATATTTGAATTATAGTATACATGCAGTTATGATATGTTAAGTTTATCAATAGATTAGTGCAATAAAGGTCATATTCAAAAAGTTTATCTCGGGAAATTAAATTCAAGTTTTTGTTAAAAAGGAGTTGAATCCATATAGACCACCTCTTTTGAATAATATATAAAATAAAGTAGTTTAGCAGAATATAAATTTACCAAGATTCACACCCAAGTAGTATTTGGTATTTGTATTTTATTTCAAATATATTTATGTATGATTTGGCTATAAAACTAAAAATAACTGAATGAATAAATTATATTTATGAAGATTGGCAATACTAGAATTATATATCTGTAATGGCTGGGAATTTATTTAACAACAACTGTGGTTAATCATATAGATAGATTTATATTATGATCTGTAATTAAAGATTCATATTTTAAATGAATCAGAATTTATCTTGGATATTTTTCAGAAAGTATGATTGTTAATGTAATTTATTTCACATTTGTATTTCCACACATGCTTGTGAAACTTAAATTAAAAGATAGTTTTCAAGTGACTGTTAAAGAAAATCATTATAGGTTAACAGTTTCCTCTAAAATCAGTGGCAATCTCACTCAGATTTTATGTTTTTGGGCATTATGATGACATTGTAATCACTACATTCTCTCTATATTTTTAAGCCTTTATATAACCTTAAATTACAAATGCACCATTTTATTTTACACATTTATGAGTTTAAAATTATGAATTCAACAAATCTGAAGTTGTTAGCATTTTATGAATCTTTTATAAGGCAAAGACAATACCCTAATTTACATGATAATGCCATGTAGGAGATGCCCTTAAATATCAAAAGAAATCATAGTTTCTGATTGGCAGATTGTATTAACCTAAGGCTAAGTAATCAAATAATTTATATTTCTAAACTAAAATTATAATTTTCAGTAATATGTTTAAAAATTATTATGCAATATTATTGTAAAATATCTTTCTTAAATCCAATAACTTATATCACTAATAGGTATATTTCTTTGAAAACAATTTATTTTTAAAAAAACAACTCTTAAAAAAGTTTTTTATGGCTTAGCAGAAGTAGTTTCTATTGGGTAAACTAAAATTATCTTTATCAAAACAGTAAAGTAAATATTTTTTTAAAATTTTAATAACAATAGATATTTTAATTTTTTTTTTGATACTAACTATCCCTAAATATATCATCTTTTAATAACATAAAGTTCAAATATTTTAATATTTTATTCCACTATCTTTTTAATAGATAAATTATGTCCAATGGTGTCAATCTCCATTGTTATAGATAAGAACTCTATTAAGAACTTTATTTTTATACTTTTCAAATACCATATGTTAACTTTTAGAATGTCTAATGCTTGACAGATTATGTTTGTAAATATGATATACAAAAAAGATTTAATTGTAAAAAAAAATGTTGAGATATGAAGCAGTATTAATAAAATACTCACTAGAACCCATTCAAAATAGAAAGATAAAATTTGCTACTTGGAACATATTAAACAACTTTCTGTTAAATTATGACCTGAAAGTGCAGTTGAATGAGGAAGAATAATTTTATATATAAGTAGTATTTAAGGAATACCTAATCAATAAACAATTGGCAATGGAAATATGATTATTGTAGAAGAAAACAATATATTTTATGACAATTGTAACAGCTTGAAAATAAATTAGTTTTTTTTTTTGTTTAAAGAATGTGGGTATAACTTATTTTATATATAGGTTGTCTGATCTGTATATTAATTTCACATCCATTTTATAATTAGTTACTCATCCCTTTATATGATTTGGACTAGTATTATACATAATGGTCTAAATTTTTGTCACTTACATTTGTTCATATTGTATTATTGTCAGGCTGCACCCAAAACAACTATACTATAATTAACTGTAATAAGCTGTCCCCTTACAATATATGTGTATATAAGAATGTATGTGAGTAAGCTATATATCAAAATTTTGAATCTAAATGTAATATATTTTTCTATAAAATTTGATTACTTTTAAGATTCCATACTTATTTTAAATGAAATTTATGCAAACAATGAATAAATGCATAAAGTCTATTCCACTGAACAAAAAAAGCCTTAAATGAAATAATAATTGCTGGAACAACTTAAAATATTGGGATAGGTAACTTGAACAAACATTTCATCAGATAGATAGCTATTATTATTGATATTATAATAATCAGCAGAGAACTGCAATTGATGAGAAACAACTATTAGCATTACATAAATATTCAGAAGATATTAATTTAAATAAATATAACAGTTAGCATAAAAATAATTTTGTCATCAAAATTAATTTATGCATGTTAATTTATAATTAACAAGAGTACTGAATAATTATAAAGACTTTTATTGGCTTCCATGGCAGTTATTCCTGAATTTTGAAATCTCAAATAAAGGAAAGACTTTATAGAGTAGAATTGTGTGAAACAAATAAAAAAATTAATACTGTAAAAAAATATATTTAAGAGCTAACAGTTATTACAATTTTAAAACACATATTACCTTAATTGATTCAATATACATATATATATAAATGTTTATAATGCCCAAGGCTAAAGGGGTTTGTAAGTAATCATTAAAAATCAGACAACACTTAGACAATTCCAATATTAATAACAATCAACAATTTCAAACTGTCGCCTTTAATAATAAAGGGGTGACTAGTTTTTAATGATGTACATATATACACGTTTCTAATTATCTTTTCTATAAAAATAATAGAAATATTAACTACATATTCATTTATTGTTTTTTTTTACCTTATAAACATCATAGCGATCTAAGACAGCATCAAAGCAAGTATAAAGGTCATTTAAAAGATCTATAACCTGTAAAAAAAAAAAAAAATGTAAGTACATGAGAGGTCAGCTTTAAGAATTAATATAAATTTAATTTAATTAAATCTTGTTACTTTTTTTATTGTTTTTAAATGACTGAATGATAAAAATTAAAACTTAAATTTTTAAAACTAATTACAAATGAACATTATATTATTTGTTGAATGTCTCAAGAAATTATGACATTTTCTAATCCCAGTTGTTGAAATTCGATTTTTTTTTCTGGGCAAAATTATTGCAAAAATGTTTTTTTTAATTAATTTTTCATCTTTCAGAATATTATAATAAAAAAGAAGTGGTAAAATTAATTTTAAATTTGTAATACATGGATTCATAAGTTTATATAACCCAAAGAGCGTTTTTTTTTTAAAAATTTATAAATGACTTTTTCAAAAATATTAAACTTTTATAAATTCTGAAATGATAAATGGATTATATATATAAACCATTATATGTGATGTGATGTGATGTATTATGGCTTCTCCTTAAACGAAGTCAAGAATATCTCAGCAATTATGCCCAGATAAACCTGTTAGCCACTTTATTTTACATTCCCCAATCTAAATTTACCCATAATCTGCTCTATCCCATTTCAACAACATAATCTTTGTCAACTCTATAACCTTTATATCTAAATCCCCCTTATCTTTTCCCAAACCCAACATAAAAAACAATAATTCACTTTCTGTATAATCACTCTTTTCATATTTATTTTTCCACAACTTTATTATATGTACCCTTTCTGTTTTCAAACATTTACATTCAATTAAAAAATGCCTAATATTTTCTATTTCTTCCTTACATAATTTACAAAATAAATCACCCATATTTTTCCATTTACATGTATATTCTTTTGTAGCTAAAGATCCCGTTCGAGCCTTAAACAATAAACTACTTTCCTTACTATTATCGTATATTAACTCACACCTAATATTCTGTTTATTTCTATATATATTTAAACTCTTTTTACTCCCCATACTATTTCTCCATCTCTCTAACTCCAAAGTCTTTATTAATAAATTTATTCTTTTATCCCATTCCTTACTACTATAACATTTAATAATCCTCTTAACACAATCATCCCATCTTTTGTACAAATATATTAATATAAATTCTTTATTCAAATCTTTTGCATACCGCATTACCTTTCTCACCCATCTTGTTACCTGCCCTTTACTCATAACCCAATTAAATACTATTTTAGCTATTCTTTTATTATCCATAAACTGCAATCTACCAAACATTTTCATTTTACTTTTTGCATCTCTCATATGAAAACTTGACCATTCCATTTCTCCTTGAATTGCCTCCCTTGCTGTCCATACTTCTGCATCCAATGCATGTCTTCCTACTTCCAAATGTCAAATATCCAGTAACCCCCTCTGTTTAAAAGTCTATATCTCAATAATAGCGGATGTTAAATATTGAAATACAAACTAACTCAAAACACAGAGCATGAAATTTTAAATAAGCAAAGGATCTTATATTTTGCCAATAAACTAACAAATTTACAAAGTTATTAAAGACAAACTAAACATTAGAGTTTTAATCTTTAAATAGCCCTCCCAAACTATAAATGCAAAGAAAGTTATTGTTAACACTAACTGAAATAATTATACAAATATATAAACTATTATACAATTACAAATATCCAGTAACACTTTCTGTTTAAAACTCTATATCTCAATAGTAGCAAACTTCAAAATGTTACCACTTTGAAGTAATACGCTAACGATGTCAAACATTGAAATACAAACTAACTCAAACACCACCGAGCATGAAATTTTAAATAAGCAAACGATCTTAAATTTTGCTAATAAACTAACAAGTTTACAAAGTTAGTAAAGACAAACTAAACATTAGATTTATAATCTTTAAATAGCCCTCCCAAACTATAAATGCAAAGAAAGAAATAATTATACAAATATATAAACCATTATATGTGATGTGATGTGATGTATTATGGCTTCTCCTTAAACGAAGTCAAGAATATCTCAGCAATTATGCCCAGATAAATCTGTTAGCTACTTTATTTTACATTCCCCACTCTAAATTTACCCATAATCTGCTCTATCCCATTTCCACAACATAATCTTGGTCAACTCTATAAACTTTATATCTAAATCCCCCTTATCTTTTCCCAAACCTAGCATAAAAATCAAAATTCACTTTCTATATAATCACTCTTTTCATATTTATTTTTCCACAACTTTATTATATGTACCCATTCTGTTTTCAAACATTTACATTCAATTAAAAAATGCCTAATATTTTCAATTCCTTCTTTACATAATTTACAAAATAAATCACCCATATTTTTTCATTTACATGTATATTCTTTTGTAGCTAAAGATCCCGTTCAAGCCTTAAACAATAAACTACTTTCCTTACTATTATCATATATTAACTCACACCTAATATTCTCTTTATTTCTATATATATTTAAACTCTTTTTACTAAACATTAGATTTTTAATCTTTAAATAGCCCTCTCAAACTATAAATGAAAAGAAAGTTATTGTTAACACTAACTGAAATAATTATACAAGTATATAAACCATTATACAATTACAAATATCCAGTAGTCCTCTGCTTAAAAGGCTATATCTCAATAATAGCGAACTTCAAAATGATACCACTTTGAATTTGTGCACTAAACGATGTTAAATATGGTTGGTAGAGCATTTGCCTTAAAATTCGATATTCAATAATCAAAAGGTGTAAGTTCAACTTCTAAATTAATATTGTCACTGTGCATATAGGCCAACAACACCTAAAGAAGAGTGGAGAATAATACTACTGGAAACGTTGTGTAATTACTAACCTGTATTGTCTATTTGTGTTATTACTAACAAGTTGTTTGTATTTGGAAAGTTTAAATAAAGTCTAAAATTTTCTATACATTCAACATTCACTCATAAATGATGGAAATAGTTCAACATATCGCATCTTATAATATACCATCATTATATACCTTCAGACAAATACTTTGTTTTAATTGTTTTTAAAAATATTGCAATTTCCAATTTAAAAATGCATTAAAAATTTATATCATGAAAGCTTTGAATGTCATCATAAAAGTTTAAAAAGAAAGCAGCACTAATTAAAAGGTCTCAGAGTTGGAAAAAAAAAGTATAGTTTTTGGTAAAGCAATATAAAATTTTATTTTATACATATATTTTAAATTAATTAAATTTCTTTCTTATCTCATAATCAATTCCTCATTTGAATAATGTCAATTTAGATCAGTTATAATAATAATTGATAAAACTTTTTTAACACATGTTAAGGTAAATTTTATAATGGCATAGTTATAACAAGAGAAATACTACTGAATTTAATAATCTTTCACTATAAAAATGGTAAACTTTTAGAATGTCAGATTAAATATATCTAACATGTAAAAAAAGTAAATTTTAAAATGTTGTGGGTACAGCAAAAAAAATACTGAATTTGATAAACTTTTATGACTTCCCTTTTAAGTATATTCCCGTGTGATAATAATGAGATTTTGTGGCTTATGTATTAAAAAACATATTATAAACATGGATAGTCATTAGTTTTTGATAATCCAGATAAAATTGCATCGCTTTAATATATTTTAATTTTTTTTAAATTTTATTTGGATCACATATTTAATTTAATTTTATAGTCATATTAAAAATTATCACTTGAGAAATCTAAAATAATTTATTTTAAATGATCGTTTATTGATTTTTTATCACTAAGATTCTATGATAAGAAAATCTCATTATATCTAATTTTCTTTTTACTCTATAGATTGTTCTCAAAAATTATGTGTAAAAGAATACACATTTTTACTGATAGCACAGTTGGCGCCTAGAGGAATATTCACTGCTATATAATTATGCAAATATTTTTCATTTTGGTATTAAAAAAAAATATTATTAGTGTTTTTGAGTGTTGTGTAACTTAAGATAAATAACTCATTTTGCTTTGAAGTGAACTTTTTATTGATAATTATTAAATTTAGACTGTTAATTCAATTAATTTTCCATCGCAAAAGGTTTTATTACTGTCCAACATAGATGCTCAATGTGTCAGCAAAAATTCTGACAAAACAAGCAAAAGTAAAATCATACTACAATTCTCAATGGAAAAGAGCATATGCAGGCTCCAAAACCATCTAGTATTGTTCCAAACGTCCCAAATGTAAACAAAAAATGCACAGGAAAAACAAGAAAACCCAAAAGGAAAAACTTCTTAAAAGCAAAAAATCTGCTATTGGGAAAAATAATCGCGAAACCGGAAGTGAGGATATTAATACCAAGAAAGTCATGTGAATACACACGCTAACAAAAAACGAAGTTGACAGTTTTGAAGATAAAGGCCTTCTGAAGGTTACTTCAAAAAATAAGCAAGATCCAACCAGAAATAAAAAAGCTATTCCTCCTGTTGTAGAACCAAACTTATCTAAACTGCTAAATCCAAACTTACCTAAATTGCTAACTGGGAAAAACGTGTTAATATTAGCTCAAGAGATAGCGCTGAACCGGAAATGACTGATTTTAAGGCAAACCAAAATGATTTCAGCCAAAAAACTGTGGGATTTCAACAAGAAATGACTAAGACAACTAATCTAAATAAAATTCTTGATGAATCAAATAGTAAAAAGCCAGAAAAAGCTTTTAAAAAAATTAAAAAGAATCAAAATGAAGTTAACACTTATTACCAAACCCCCAAAACAATGCAAAGTTAAATAAATACTTCAGGCAGGTGATAAAAAGACTGGTAGTGGACATCTTAATCACACTCAACATACATCAATGGGAGAAAGTGCTGTGAATTCTTCAGGGAAAAACATGAATATCACTAACGGTTATGCAGGTATATCACATGCTGATAAAGTAAAAAATAGCCAAAGTCATCCATATCAAACAGTTAAACATAGATTTAAAACACCAGAAGAAAGTGAAGAAATAAATTCTGGAAATGGCAACAATGCTGAAGACACAGTATTTTAACTTCCAGATCTGGATGAGGACTTTCTATTAGGTGAAAATGAGTCTTTTATACTCAATCTATCATATGAGAATGGAACCTTACACCCAAAAGATTATGACATGGTGAACTTTGAGTTTAATGAAAGAATTCCGATAATCTTGTTTAATTCCTTTTCCAATTACAATAATGAGTGCTCATTAATATTATTGACAACTAATAAAAAATGCCAAATTTTTCAGTTTCCCATCGATGAATTTTTCTTACTAGTGAAGAGGTTACACCTGGAGGATGCTGTGAAATGCATCTACCATCATCTGAATAGCCACTATTTTGTGGTTGAATTTCATAATGTTCTCCAAAAAAAGTTGCTCCGAAGAAAACAAATGTTTCTTGGAGATAAATATCTAGTTAAGGTTGACTTGTCTTGACCCAAGATAGTCCATGATATTATCCATAATTGCTTCATGAATTTTGATGGTCAGGGCCTGCAAAAGCTACTTGAGAAGTATGAAACAATCAGGTCATTTCAATATCTGTCAGAACGTAGGATAGGAATAGAACTCCCATCAAATATTGTAGCAATTTCCCTCAAATTAGCTCAAGGAGTCCTGCCCACAGAGTTGCCACCAGTACTGGAGAAAATGAAATGCCCTCTATATTTATCTATTAGGGGCATAAAGCCACAATGTTTTGCATGTGATGACCACAAACACCTGGTCAGTACATGGCCCAAAAGGTTATGTCCCATCTGTAAAATGAGAAATACAAGAACACACAAATGTATGATGGAGTCAGCACATAACAACACAACACAACAAACCAAGTATAGAAAGGACCAATCTGGCAGATCATCCAGGGTTGAAAGAAAAGAAGATCAAACCACAAGAAGAATGGGCTATAAAGATGAGATAGCTCAAGAAAATGATGAAATAACATTGATAGAAGTTTAGTCAAACACCCCTTGCACATCCAAAGATTTAATGGATAAAAAGAATAAAACAGTTTTGCTGAACAATGATCATGAGATGAGCCAAATAATACCAGAGCAAGTTAAAATAGTGCTCCCTCACATCCAATCTACAGAGGGAGTGTTAAAATATAAGGTTGAAAACCTCCTCACATTGCAATCTGATGAAACTGCAAGCTCACTATCAGATTCAGATTCTATTGATAGTCTGGCAAAGTCCCACTATGTCCACTGAAGACCTCCTCATATCACAATCTGACGAAACTGCAAACTCACTATCAGATTCAGATTCTATTGATAGTCTGGCAAATCCCACTACATCCAACCCAAACCACAAAAAATCAAATTTGACAAAAAAAATACAAAAGGGGAGTCCAGAACTGACACTTTAATACCAACAACTGCAACAAAAGAGAAGTGTGATAGGAATAGTGAGCCAATGGCAGATGATCCTGACTGGTGCCTGTTGGCAGTTGATCACCAACTAGGCACAGTGTCACATCCAGGTCTTCAGCTTAAATGGGAGAACTCATCAGGTTCCAGTGAGCACACTATCACACTGGATAACCTTCTTCTCGATTAACCTGTTAGTCTCTACCACATAATCATTATAAATGTCATTGAACATTGGAGGTGCAAACATCAGGGGTTTAAATTCTTTAGAAAGGCTTTTTGCTCTTAAAAGATGGCTAGATCAGTCTCGCCTGGACATACTGTGCCTAGGTGAGACAAAGCTGCATTGGAACTCAAACAAGATCAATGACACCCTCAGCCAATTTGGAGTCTTTCAATATTTACCTGGAGACACTGCCCAGTTGAGTGTAGCAATTCTATCAATAAAAAACTAAAAATAAATAGTACCAGAACACTTCATAGCAATGAACTAATTGTCACTGAAATAACTATCGGGAAATTCACTCTGATCCTAGCCTATGTTTACTTGAGAAGAGGCACCGAAGCAGCAATATCATTAGTTAACAAAATCAATTCCATTGTGGCATCAACAGTGTCACCAGTCATATTGTTTGGTGATTTCAACATGGTCTACAGTAAATTCACACTTAAATTCTTGCACTTGATCAATCATGTGCTGCTGAGTGGGGAGGGATGCTTCCCAGAAAACTCCTATTCCTTCTACACTTGGCAGTATCGCTCACTTATAGATTTGTTGTTCTATAGTTCAGAACTTCATCATATCCTATATGATTCATTCCAATTGGTACCATATTCTGATCACTTGGCCATGTTGATATCTCTCAACCTAGACCAGGTGCCTTTAACTTCACTTCAACAGTCTAGAACCATCAGAATGCTAAACAAAGCCAACACACCTGAGTGGATTTTCTCTGAGGCCTATATTCTGTTCCATAAAATAGGCCTTCAGTCACTACCACCAGTCCATGCCTGGTTGGCCTTTGTGGGTGTGCTGAGTGGTCTAATCAATACCTTTACTGCATGTACCAAAGGTCCGATCAGACTACTCAAGGAATTGGACACAATAGGCAACCAGGTTACTCAGCCACAGGAGCTAGTGTCAGGGAGATCATGAGTCTAAAAGGTCAATATAGAGAAAGACAGGGGGTGCTGGCACAATACATAGTGATAAAGAGGGCCAAAGTACATCTGACAGCACAGCACAACTGGATACAAAGTTATCTCCGGTGGGCAATTGGTGCCAGGAAAAGACCCACATCCTCCATGATCATCAAAAACAAATACAGCTACACAGGAGAAGCAATGTTACACAAAATTTACATGCATTTTAAGGATAAGTTACAATGTGAGCCATTCAGCATAGGAGACTTCTGGTGGGAGAAAGAAGAGGTGGGTGATCATGGAATTTCACAAGATCTCATCATGCAGAAGCTTCTCAATTACCCTGAAAAAACACATTCTGGTGTGCATGGGATCCCAAGGTTTGTCTTGGTCCACCTATGCATGTTCACTGCACTTGTGGTACAGGGGCTAATTGGTGTACTGGCAGGGAAGTACCAGCCCATCCATGACCTATTTTTACAAACTTGCGTACAATCCCATCCATGACCTATTTTTACAAACTTGCGTACAATCTCTATGACAAGACTATTGATTAAAGCTGTCGAATCAATAATAAAGACCAGATGCAGCAGCAGCTTTTTGAAAAAATTTCCAGGCATCAATTTTCCTGCAAAGGTCATTCCACTGGAGATGCTGTTCACAAATTCATGGTAATACTCGATTACATCAGGGAAAAAAGAAAATCTTTACCAGTGGTTGTCCAGTTGGACTTTGAAGCAGCCTTTGACTCTGTGGTGCCAGCTCAACTCTTCACAGTCCTCAGGCACTATGGAGTTTCATTGGTCTACATTAACATCATCACTAATTTGCTCCTCAACAGAAATACGTATGTATCTTTAGATGGCTCTCTTGCCCCTAGATTCCAGCCACACATCTTCATACCACAGGGTCACCACTAAGCACCCTGTGTTTCATAACATATATTGACCCCTTCTTGAAAGATGTGAAGAAAAGGCTGCCGGGAGTGTTTGTCCCAGTACTGGGGGAGGTGATTCACCATATATCATATGTAGATGATGTAACTATCATCGTCCCACCTGTGAAGCATCTTCCCCAGCTACACTTGCTTCAAGAAAAGTGTGCCATCAAGTATCACCTGAAAGTGAATCCAGCAAAAACAGCAATCTGGAAAGCCTGCAGTGACAAAACCATCACATCTAACTTCACAGGCACACCCCAAAATTTTTTGGGGCTGCCAGAGGTGATATCACAGTCAGCAATGAGATGTCAGATAGAATCCATGTTACTAGAAAGGACCAGCAAGGTGGCCGGCACCTTATCCTTGATCTTTCTGTCACTTCCAGGCAAGGTGACACTGTTGAATATGCTGGTCTTCCTGAGAATTGCATATTATCTACCATTTATCTGGCCGACCAAGACCTTCCAAAATAAAATAGGGTCACAGTGTCCAAAAGTGTTATGGAAATCATCACCTGGTAGAATTGTTTGTATAGGCCTCAATAGAATGAGAAAACCCAAGGTCTTAAATCGTCTTGGTCTGCATGACATTCAGGTGCTGTTTATGCAGATAATGATAGCTACTCTGAGCCAACATTCCTCTTCAGTTGAACCTACCAACACCCTGATGTCTAACAAGAACAGGTGGGTAGCAGAAATGGAGGATCACATGGCAGGGGCTCATATCTGCCAAAGAAGATCTTTTTGATAGAAAGATTAGGTACTGGGATTCTTACAAACTTATGCATCCCAGTCAGCAGGGTAACCCAGTCAGACTAGAATCAACATTAAAATCATTGATAAAAAAGTTCAAACACTGGTCATTGGTTATCATGCTAGTAAATTTTATTATCAAATTCAGTCTGGATGCTCTTCCAACAAATTAATTCTTGGTAGATCATAGGGGATTTAAGAGCATTTCTCCCATGTGCCTATTATCCAACCAGGAGGAGGAGGATATTGATCATTTTATTTTCCGTTGCTCAAAATTCAGAGACACGGAGATGAGATTGATATCTAGTATTAGGTCAGGATGCTCTCAGACATTGGACATCAGTGGGGCACTGAGAACTGGAGAATTTGCTATAATATGAATGGGAATCATGATTCTCTTTGCAAAGTGGCTACCAGATGTCACAGTGTTTTTCAAGACAACTTGGCAAACCCATGGCAAGTCTTCAAGAAACACCTTTGCGGTCTGAAAACCAGAGACTATCTTATAACATCCCACAGACTATATGCAGACACATGGGAACAGATCACTCTGGATGAGCCGACAATCAAACCTCTTAAACTGACATCTAAGTTATAAAATGATCTATCAACTGAAACTACAAGAGACAAGAAAGAAAAAGGTATGAAGTAGAGAAAGTGATGACAGGAAAGACTGATGAAAAAGGGAAAAACAAAGATAACACTAACAGATAAAACCTGCCACCAAATGAAAAATGGCTGCTTGATTTGATGTGGTGTAACCAAAGATCAAGATATGACATAAATCTACACAAGATAAAAGAGAAATGCAAATTCAAGTTGAATTCAATCAATGTAAACAAAGACTAAAATAAATGTAAATGAATAGAGCTGTAATCTAATGTAATCTGTAGAATCTGTATTCCAATAAATATTTCCTTAATAAATAAAAAAAAGAATACATGGTATATAAGAAAAATAAAAAGATTGGTTCTGGACTTAAGAAATCAACAACAATAATTAAAAAAACAACATGAAAAATTTCATTAAATGGTATATTTTATATGCTATCAAATTATACTTCATGATATCAAATTAAACTTCATACACATAAGGCATAAAGAAATAATGAGTTATATAGGTGCATAAATTTCATTTGAAAAATAAAAATCTTGATTGTGATAATACTTATGATGAAACACTCATTGGTTTCTGTACACAAGCTATCAAAAACTTTAAAGTTTAAAACATATTATCATTTCCATGTTAATAAAAAAAAATTAATAAAGATTATTAATTTAATTTATTGGAATTTATTACTTTTATTTTATTTAACTTATTATTATTTTCTCTTTAACAACTAATGCATTCGAAAAGAGAAATTGTTGGCCTGAATTGTATACATATCAAAAACATGAGCACTATTTTGCTTGCCCATAAAGGATAAAGTATCCAAGATCATACTCGTTGTCACTATCTGACAATACGCGCAAGAATGGAATACCGTTATTATCACTAAAACTTGCAATTATAACTTCCCATCTATTGATTTTTGGTAAAATTAATAAATTTAAATTTAAACATATTAGCCCATTAAATTTAAACAAATTATTTTTTAACATCAATAAGCAATTTAAAAAAATAAAAAAAACAAATGTCAAAGTGCAAACAAAGCTTCACTAACAAAAATATCTTTCAAAACAAAACGTCAAAAACGTATACAAGACAAACAAATTTTTCCATATGCAGGAATATTGCTGAAAATGTTTTTTTTTTTTTGTTTTTAAAATAATGAGAAATAAAGTGATGAAACTTTTTTTAAAAATTAGATATTAATAACAGACTTTTTTTTTTTTTTACATTTGTGTCTTAATCGTGATGAACTCGACCTCAGAAAGAAATCTGTAAATAAATAGTGAATTGAAAACATTTAAAATATTCTAAAAAGAAAAATAAATCATTTCATATTATTTACAGTTTAATAACAACTTAAGGCAATTCAAGAATTACTTTGAGAATGTAAAGTATTATTTTAAAACAACTAGTGTAGAAATATATACATATTTAACTGTTGTTATTTCAAAATCATGCAAAAAAAATTTGTGTAAAAAAAATAGATGTATTTATATAATTTTAATTGCACTTAGTGCTTTCAACATCTTATTGGCATTATATTCATAGCACAGAATGGGGGATAAGAGGGTGGTGTATATAAAATACTGGATGTTTATTTAAATTTATTGACTTAGCCATGCATGTGATCCCATAACAGTTAGCATCGCATGCACTGAAAGAAACTACAGCATGTGCAAGATTAAGGAGGCAAAGTATATCACCAATGACTTCAATTCCATTAGCAAAAAGATATCCTGTTTCTCCCTCTCAAAAAAGTGGGCAATATTTAATTCTGTGAACTCATTTGAATAAATTTAAATAAACTTATATTATATTTATATATGCTATCCTCCTAGTGCTATGAATGTGATACCAAGAAGGTATCAAAAGGCTAAGCTAAATTAAAATTAAGTAAATATTAAGCTTTTCTTATCATAGAATTCTAGCTCTAGAAAATCAATTTACATTGTCTAAGAAAAGTTTTAATCAGAAAATGATTGATTGTTTATTGTATTTAATAAAAGTTATATATTTTGCATTACTACTGTTGATAATTATGTTATGTAAATATATTTTCTATCAAATTTTCTACAAACAGTGGGATGGCTAGAGAAATAAAGAGAATTAGATAGTGAGAATTTTATTTGGTATTTAATACTTCAAAAATCAAAAATGGAATACATAAATATATTTTAATTAACAAACTTTCTCCTAACATAGGGTTACAACCATAGTTCAAAATGGAATATGTAAATATATTTTAATTACAACTGCATATTTTTGTCATGTGAAAAAAATATTTCAAAATTGAAAGTACTGACTAATAAATAAATGGGATATTGTTGATCTTTATGAGATTTGAAGAAAAAATGAAAAGGTGGAGCAAAAAATAGGCATGTTCTTTATTGCAAATACACAAATATTGGAAACACAATTTTTCTTAAATAAAATGTGAAAGAACAAACATTGTGGAAACTGGTGATATATTATGTAGAGTATAAAGATTAGTTATTCGAATTAATGGAATATACAAAATTAAATAATTCAGATTTATGTACCAACAAGTTCTCATTGTAATGAAGAAGTAGCAGATTTTTAAATGAATATATAATATGACTTTGATAAATCAAACATTTTTAAAATTATCTGGGAGAATTCAATTCTAGAATTGATTATACAATAAATACGGTATGATATAATAATAGAGATGAGAGAGAACAAAGACTTGTGAAGTTTTCAGAAAATATCAAATTTTATATTGCAAATTTTTCTTTTTAAAAAAATGGACATAGATGCATCTAAATTAAGCTACAGCAGAATTTGATTACAGTTTGAATAACAAAAGATATGTCTTTCAAGATTATAACATTCTTAATAGATTCTACAATGAGAGAGATTAATAATTAATGAGATATAAGATATGTTTTAATACAAAAACTAGAAAGACTAATTATTAAGAAAATCTAGTTGACATCCTTAATTTTAGAAATCCTCCAATGAATTTGAATTATAACTTAAATATCATTTTAAAATATTAACAGCCTTTGGAGACAGTTCAGGTTTCACTGAAATCATTAAGAATATAATTCATAATCTATTCACTGATGATGACAATTGTCTGGATTGACCAAAAAAACAACTTGCCCAAGAGAAATACCAGCTGAATAAAGAAGTAGTTATATGTATGCTGCTGTGTCTACATATGCTAAGAGAGGCACAGATAAACATGTATACAAAAGTGAGTTGTTTTTCAATAATTCATTTGATGGACATTTTAAATCTATATTTTTAAATTTAAAGATATTTATAATTAGTTAAGAGGTAACCTAATAAAAGCTTTCTAATCTCTGGAAAATTGACTATATATATATTAAAGAATAAAAGAAAGCTATAATAGAATTTGATAAACTGATTTTTTTTATAATATTGATACACGTGTATATATGTAAATTTTATGTATATTCAAAATGAAATTATTAATTATAAAAGTATTGTTATTTATTATTTGACAAATTTAAATTTGTTAATAATCTATGCAATTCTATATGCATGTTGTAAAAAGCTTAATCATGTATTATTATTATTATTATTATTATTATTATTATTATTATTATTATTATTATTATTATTATTATTATTATTATTATTATTATTATTATTATTATTATTATTATTATTATTATTATTATTATTATTATGTAAAAGTTAAACATGTTCAGAAATTTCATGCACACACTTGTATGTGTGTGTATATTGTCAACTATAACATATATGTAAAATTTAATCAATTTTTGTCTATCATTGAATATCAATCAAAATAGATTAATTGTATAATAGAAATCATGCATCTGTGCACATATATATGTAAATTAATGTGATAACTTGAATTTTGTAGTAATATTGTAAATTACAGTGTAATGACTTTTATTATTGTGTATCATTCAAAATCAGAGCCTTAACCTATAAGACCTTAAATATCATTTTTTATTGTTATTAATAAACTTATTTAATTGTTAAAAATTGTTTCCATCATCTCTTTGTCACATGCAGTAATAGAGCTTATGTTCTCTGAGATTGATTTGTGCACGGGATGAATATATGAATAGGGATGGGTATTTAGTGCTTTGGGGTATACAGAGATTATCAATCATCATCCTGGTTGGTGAAAAGAGACTACTCTTTAAAGCCCATGCACTATCTTTTATTTTATTTTAGTCTTATTAAAAGTTAAGTTTATAGTTGACCAGTACAAGTGGCCTGAGCATTGATGATGATCAGCATGTTTTAATGTCCCAGTATTATTGTTTTGATTCCTGACTATTGTGTATTTTAATGGATGGCCACTAAGCTGGTGCATCCATGTTATGTTTAAATAATTACCCAAGTTGGCAAGAGCTCAGTAGTTAGCCTGGTCTAAAGAAGACCCATTTTCAATCCAGTCACAAGGTTGACTGTTGATTTATATTTTTTTTATGGTTCAAATTCAGCCACAAGATGGTCTGTTGATTTATTGTACTGATTTTATTATATTTTATTGTGGATCATTCAAAATGATGAGTGGTTTATTTTGAATTATACTTATTTCTATTTTATAATGCTGGTTGATATATATGGTGGATGATTATATTTGTAGTTGCTCTTCTGAGTTAGCTGTCTGATCTCTCAATGATCTCTCAGAGATTTTATGATCTTGTGTCCTCCTCTTAAATATTACTTGTAGATAACTTTTATAAATTATTGATATTTAAAATATTGTTAACTTGGGAGTGCTGATGTTTTTCATCACCCAGGTTCTGTACATTTACTTCCATTTCTCACCCCAGGTTCAGTCTATCTCTTTCTATTCTACCCTCCCATCCCGTTACAATATATATATATAAAGCAAATAATCCACCCTCCCATCCCGTTACAATATATATATATAAAGCAAATAATCCAATAGATGGCATTAAAATATAATAACAATAATGAATAATAAAAATCAAGAGATTGATGCTCCTTCATAAATACTTATCCCGTCTTTATGCAGTAGCATTATTCCTTAGTTTCATTAATATTTCTATTTATTTTATTTCTGAATAATCCTGGATACTTATAGTGTATATCCTATTTAAGATTAAAGGAGAACATTTTAACCTTTCCGTTGAGATAAAGAATAGATTTTCTTATCATGAATATATAATATTTCGATTAATATTAAGGCACTGATTTAGATTTCATTTGTCTGAAAAGTAGATGCCAAACTTCTTTTTAGCCAGTCATGGAGTAAGACCCCTTTATATAATTGTTCATAAAAATGTATATCATTATTTTTTTAATTTAATTAAAGTAAAGTTTGTTAAGACTACAACTTTTTAAAAAAATATATTTATAAAGAGAACCAAAGTACGGATTTTCATTTGACGATAGGAAGATCATATAACTTATTCAAATGACGTAATATTTATCGCCATTGTTATTTAATACACTTGTGAGGATGTCTTGAAAATTTATTGAGCTATTATTATCATAAATAAATAGATTTTTAAAATATCAATTATACATTTCAAAACATCAGTTATATACATTCATATGAACATATTCATGCACAGAAATGTAATTTGTTATTTATTCATTGTTATACAGATTAAAATATGTGTATATAAATATGTGATTTTATCTTGGTGAAATATTGCTTTTAAAATTTAAATAGTTTTCATTTGTGAAGAAGGTGATAGTGCGTGACTTTAAAGATAAAGTAAATAGATTGTAAATTCTGCGTATTCTCAAATATTGACGGTAAATCCTTTTTAATAAAATATATAGAGCATCAATTCTAAATCTATTCACAATTAAAGTCTGTATTAAATCCCCTATATTACATCTAAACTCCAAATATATAAAGTATTCTTGTATTTAAATATTACACATAATGTGTGTATAATGAAATCAGGGAGACTTCCATTGACGATTTCAATGGCTAATAATCCCAGTGTAAAATAATCAGTTAACATTTAGTATATATATAAAATTATAATCGCATTCATGATCTTATCTGGTTGGGACATGCCAGATGGCACTATATATATATATATGAGTGTGTTTGTTTAAATACTCATAATTTAAGAAAGATTTTTCAATGTTTTTTACATATCTTTCAGTTAGAAATAATCAGAGAAACTAACAAATAAAAAGTGGTGTATAAATAATATATATCCTTATATTAAATTTACACCTCACTAGAAAGCAGAATAATCTTTTACTTTTGTTCTGTTTACAGAAAGATTATGCAAAGAGACAGTAACCTAATGTTTTCATCCCACCATTATCCAACTCAATCTTTTCTGTAGCTCAAACTCATTTCGTATTAGGTATTAACCTTTCAAATAAATCACTTCTGGGAAAAAAAGTAAATAATGTCTTGCTAGCTAATATTTATTATAATAATAGAACTATACACCAAACCTTAATTCAATCCCTAAACAATCGAAATAAGAAGCAGAAGAAACAACTATTAGGGTTTATATTTTTTATATAAAAAAAAACTACAGATAATACTGGACATAGTTAAAACATTATATTATAAAACCAGCATATTAAACTTACTAAAAATTTAGTATCATTCTACTCAAGCCTAAAAACGTAATCTCCTTTGAAGCTGATGGCAATTGTAAAATTTCGTGTTGTATCTATAGAGCTTATTATATAGGTATGATGAATTATTGTATCAGTGCTAGAAAAGATGAATAAGTTAATGCAGGTAGGTAGTACTCATAAAACACTCTCATTCCATGCAATGGATACACACAATAATATTAATTTCTCTAACAATCCTATCCAGGTCTGATATTCTCCAACCATATTATATCATAAATCCCTAGAAGGCCAGATTGTATTGAAAAGCATAATGACCGTGTAAAATACCTTCTATTTGGATTTTTTTTTTAAATCCCATTAATATGAATTGTTTTTCATTTTTATTACTTCAGTTTTTTATTGATAGAACTTTCAACTTGTTGTTCTGACAATGTCTATTGCATCTGAACAACCATTTTTATAATAGCCGTTACCCAATTTATGGACAATGTGAACCAGTCAAAATATTAGTATATACTTCTACTACAATAAATTATACATGCATAAAAAAGATAGGTCATTTATATTTGTAGCCCATAAAAATTAAAACATTCCGTAAATGCAAATAAAATCTTTGTTATTGGCAGCTATATATTCTAGAATATTTTAATTATCATATTTATTTTAGTTTGACATTATATATAATTACTACTTTTGTTACTAATAATATTGTCAAACAAAATTCTATACGTATTGCAACTCAGTGCAAGCCAGAGTAATCAATGGATGCCAGAAGACTTGTGCATAAAATCCCCATCTAATGCCTATTCATCCAATATCCCCAGATTAATGAGTTTGAATTGAAAATAGTATGTTGTTTTCAATTTAATTCTCATAGTTTTATAGTTAAGTAGAGATAAAAGGTGGCTGCTGTAGGATTGCATGAGATCCTAAGATCTAGGTACAGTGCTCTCAGATCCAGGCTCCTTACTGATAAAGGCCACAAGACAGAAACTAGTTTGGAGATATTGGATGAGTAGGCACTAGATGGGGGATTTTATGCACAAGCCTTCCGGCATCCATTGATTACTCTGACTTGCACTGAGTGGAAATACGTATAGAAAGTTTTGCCTGTTTTTAACAACAGTTAAGAGCAAGCATAAGAAATGGTGATCATGTAAATAATATTGTCATTTAATTTATTATCTTTGGGATATAAAATAAATAAAAATAAATTTTCTAAAAAAGTAAGACCTGTTGCATAAACTTATTGACATTCAGAAAATGAAATAGGGAATACATCATAAAAAATATAACCAGAGTATATTATTGTATATAATAATTTCTTTTAAAATAATTATAGATGAAAAAATATTACCTGCATGGGTGTACTTTCAGCAGAAATTATTGTAAAACTGACTATATCACTTAAATATAAAGTAACAACATCAAAATTTTCTGGTTCAACTTGTGTTCCATTCATTAACTGTACTGCAACAGATCTAAAATAATATGTAGTAAATAGATATATTATCTCCAAAGATTCATTGCAGATCAATTATCTCTTCCACATCTTCTTATAAATTAACAATTTAAAAAGCATTTCTTAGACAGTTTTTTGAATGATAAGTGGTAAGAGTGGATTTTTCCTTTGTTTACTCTCTAGTTATGAGTAACTAAATATCTATTTATTGAAGATTAGCTAGATTGATCTTTTAGTAAGCCTAAACAAAATTCTAAATCTGATTAAAATATTAGAAAGATTTCATATTTAATAACAATATTTAAACTTATAATGTTAATTCAAATAAAAGCATCTGAAATAGATTTTTACCTATAGTAGTAGTAGTAGTAGTAGTAGTAGTAGTAATCGTAGTCATAGTCATAGTCATAGTAGTAGTAGTAGTAGTAGTAGTAGTAGTAGTAGTAGTAGTAGTAGTAGTAGTAGTAGTAGTAGTAGTGGTAGTGGTGGTGGTGGTGGTAGTGGTGGTAGTGGTAGTGGTGGTGGTGGTGGTAGTGGTGGTGGTGGTGGTGGTGGCAGCAGCAGTGGTGGTGGTGGTGGTAGTAGTGGTGGTGATGTTGGTCGTGGTAGTGGTGGTGGTAGTGGTAGTGGTTGTGGTAGTGGTAGTGGTACTGGTAGTGGTATGGTAGTGGTAGTAGTAGCAGTAGTAGTAGTAGTAGTAGTAGCAGTATAATAATAGTAGTAGTAGTAGAAGTAATAAATATAATTATTAGATGTTAATGCCAGGTATTATTAATAACTATTATATAATTCAGATGTTCTTTCTTGCAAATAAACAGTCGCTTTTAATACCATAAGATTCATACATTTTAATAATTCCACTTTGCCTATTAATTAAAGATTGCTATTTCTATTTATAAAGATATCTATTTTATTTACAAAAATGGCTTCCTTAATTTTTTTTATTACATTGTTTTTTTAATTCATGAAAAAAAATTAGTATTATTCAGATTAAAATTTGTTATTTTATCATTATCTTTTTTATACATGTAAGACCTGATCTTTTTTGTTGTTGTTTCTCGATATTTCATATTCATTCACCAATATATGAAGTATTGTACTGATATTTAATTTGATACATAATATTATTATTTTTTCTCTCTTAAGTATTACAATTTCCAAATTATTCACCAATCTCTTAAGTTACATAGAAGATAAAATAAAAATTTATATAATTCTGCATATGCATTTTCAAAAATTTAGCATACGCTTTTGAAGGATATAGAACTAAAATCTATTTTTTAACATTAATATTTTGCTTCTTTAAACTGATCTAAGAAATACAAATACACTTTTTTAAATACTGTTACACATAGTATGTGCGTGGTTAACTAGCATAACTAATGTCAAGCCACAATGTTTAAGCTATCAGTTTGTTTTATAGCGTGTTTCATAACAGTACGTGATATTCAATATTAAATTATATCTCAGAAATATCATGAATTCTGAAATCAGTATCAGTGCAATTGTGAAAATAATTTTTAGATAGTAATTGAAAATATATATATATATCATATAAATGTAATAAATGCAATTTTGTAATCTATTTATTTTTATTTAAGAATATACTAATAATGAATGTATTTCTTGGATACTTTTGAGTGCACCTTTGACCAATACAATATTTCTGACTGTGATCTCTGTAGAGTTAAACTAATATACTTTTTAAATTTACATATAATTATTTGTTTATCATCATAACTAACTTCAATAAATTATTTTGCAAAATTTGCAATAGTTTATGATTTCATCACTTTCATACACATAGTTTATCATTATGTAACAAAAATAATCACGATTTGTCAGTTTATATACAATTCAAACAAGTAAATAAAAATTAAGATTATACAATAAAATATTGTTATTATTATCATAAGTATAATGTTAATATATTGAAAATATATTTATTATTAAAAGTATATATATATAAATTTTCAATCTATATTTAAAATATTATTTTTTGTTATAACAACTTTATATTATGCAAATACTTTTTTTTCAAAGCATAGTTATAAATTTTCACAAACTTTAGTCATTTTATAGCACTTATATTCTAAAGTAGTGTCTACATTATTTTTCGACAAACTTTAGAGAAGTAGCATGGGCGCTACAGTTGCAGCCTCGTTTACTTATATGTAGATCTTGATTTAATATTCTATAAAAATAATAACCATATTTATATTCACAGAATTTGGATAATTGAGAGAGGAAACCATATTTTGTTCAACAATTCTACATAGCTACTATAAAACATGTTGGAGTAGTTTTTTTTTTTTGCTTCTCATCAAAAATGAAGCCATAAAAATGGCCACCTCCATGAATTTAATCTCTATTTCATAAAGCAAGTGTAAACAATATTTCAAATATTGATGTATTTACCAACCAGCATAAAAATATTAAAGCTCCCATCATGTGAAATGAAGAGGCCATACAAACCATAAATGAGAAGTTTAATTTAACAATCCCTAAGCAATTATTCAATTCCTTTAGATGGTTTTTATGGACCATTCACTAGTAATGACAGTTACTGATATTATTGTTTATTTTTTAAGTTTCCCAGAGAATTACTATACAAAACTTTAAATGAAAATAACCTATGGGAAAGCATTATGTGCATTACCAACCCAAACAACAGGTACATTGTGATTGAGTTCTTTGATTCGGAGCAAAAAAAATGATTCAAAAAAAAATTACAACACTTGTCAATTATACTTTAATAATAGTACAACAGAATGGACAAAATATAATCACCAGAGTCTTAAAAAATGCCTATCTCAATTATAGTATGAATGACTTCATAAAACTCATGGAACTATTCAGTGTAATTTTGTTTGTTTTTTCAGATAGTTTATCTCAAAGACATTCCAATACCAATTTATGAAAACACTTATGACTTCAAAGTACAGCTACATGACAATATTGACCCATTAAGTATATCCACACAAATTATATTGTTATTCTTTATGGAATAAAGCCACAATGTTTTATTTCCAGACAACATGATCATATAGCATTAAACTGTCATCATGCCAAATGTAAATGTTGCAAAAAATTAATTCTCCTTCACACCAGTGTCTACTCTGAAATAAAATTTGATATTCTAACAATATTTAAACCTAAATTCATTTATAAATTTATATCCTAGAAATATGTACAATTTGAATAATTAGCAGAGGAAAAGATTTACTATATGGAATAATAAATAATATGACAACTATTATTTTCATTTATGTTATAGACAATAACTAAAAGAACATTATGACTTAAAATATCAAGAACTTTAGAGTTAAAGGCAATAACTATATGAACTCTAACAAGAAACAAAGATAATTAAATATTACTTTTAAAAAATATAGATATGTATATCCTACATTTATATTTATGACAGTTAATCAATTTAACAAGATCTAATGTAATTAATTTATATTCTAATAAAACTTCATTGAAACATAAAAACAAAACTTTAGAGAAGCAATAATAAATTTTAAAATATACTGGTTAACTGCTTTTCATTTTAAAATTTGTTCAATAATTTTTATTGAATTTAACATTTCTTTTATTAAAATAATTTCTCTCATAATAGGCAATGGTGCTTCAGTTTCTCCCCTTAATTTATTCTTTTGTTGCTATCTGTAACATTTATTTATTAGTTTTGCATTGATTTTACAGTATAAATTGGAGCTCTATATATGAAATACTCTCAATTCAGAGCACAAGATGAAACCTTTTAGAGAAAATAATGTTCTGTCTAAATATCTTTAGCTCAATTTCTTTTATAGAGGATTACCTGCAGCAGTTTGGAAAGAAAACATGAATATTTTTAAATCAATCATATTATTTTAAAGCTATATTTTAAATTGGTTTATAGTATTTTAATTGACATTTGTGAAATGTTTCAATTTTCACATTGTCAATATTGACTCAAATTATGCATTATGTAAATATAAACATTCGAATGAGTAATGTTATGTAATACATCAAGATTAATATTCATACTGTTAGTTTAATAAGCAAATAAAATATTCTCAATCCAAGTGCATCAATTTCTTTTTAATCCTGATGTTATTCATAATAATAGTCTCTTTGAATGTTTATATTTACATATTTCATTATTTGAATCAGTATTGACAATATGTAGATAAAGACATTTTATAAGTATCAATTAAAATAATATAAATCAATTTAAAATATAGCTTTAAAATAATAAGACTGATTTTAAAATATTCATACTTTCTTTCCAAAATACTTAAGATAGACCTCTATAAAAGAAAAACAGGTAAAGAGAGAAGACAGTCCTTTTCTCTGAAAAAGTTTTGGCATGTAACTTGGTTTTAGAGTATTTTATTTACTTAATAAACCAGTAGTTTATATATTAATCTCGATGTATTACATAATATTAATCACTCGAATGTTTGTATATACTGTACTAAGATATTAATTTTAAAAATGCCTCTAGATATCAATATTATAAACAGAATCTAATACAAAATGCCAGGGAATGGCAGTTTCCTAGTTCTCAAAATAGACACTGATTCAAATCTTGAAAATGAATTTTATATACTGTATTTTACATATTTGTTTATATATTTATAATTACATTTGCAAAATGTTCATGAAATATTTATCTTCTAATACAAGATTTAGATTTTATTCAAGAATCTTTGTTTACAGAATGCAAATCAAAAACTGGGATTGAATGAAAAATGAACATCTTTGTAACTATCATGGATATTATGTTTTATTATTATTTTAATTATTGTAAGTGAAATTTCAAATTTTAAAACATAATTTTATTGCATTATTTACAAAAATTTGTTTTGTTATTTTAAATGTAATTCACATAAATTTTATTTCTTTACAAATATATTTTTATTATCTATAGCGAAATAATAAAATCTATTTTTTTTGATTACATATTAATGTGTTTTTTATATACTTAAAAATTCGTATTTCTAATAAATAATTTAAAATTGTAATATATAATGAAAAATAAAGTTAAAATAAACTGAAAATATAATTGAAAAGTTATGTACAATATGAAAAATTTAATCTATCAATGACCCCATATAAATTCATTTTGCAATAATTTTATTCACAAATTCATTACATAATACAATTGTATTCTTACTATATATTAAAAAAATTTACAGTATTTTGATACAAAATGTATAAATAACACACAAAAATTTAATACAAGTCTTCAAGATTATATATATTTATTATATTTGTATAGTTTTACTTTTTCAGAATTACAATGACATACAGAATGGGACTGAATACACACTACTATTTGTTGTCCTAATCTTAATCGTTTTAATCCTGATCATTCATATTATATTCTTCAATTAGAAAGAAACCAAGTTTATCCACTTGTATTTTAATTTCTTCATTCTTTTTTGAGACATTTTTAGTAATTTTAAGTTTCGATTTACATTTTGATGTAATTTTATGATATTTACTGTTCATTGCAAAAGAATTTTGATTTGCATGAATTACCTCAATGTTATGATCCTATCATATGTCACCTACATATTTAGAACTATAAAGCATATTATTGGACAAACTGTCTTGAAAACAAAATAAATTAACACAGTTTATATTATCGTAATTCTTTAGATATTGTTTATCAAATATTTTCACAATTTTTTTATACCAATGGAATTATAAAATTTTAAAACTATCTTAACAAATTAGTTTAAATTCGTAAAAATAAGGTTATTCCTTTAAATATATTAAATCTTCAAGGGTTCTTAAATTTTTACACCAAAAAAATAGTGTCTTCTTTCATTATTTGCCATATCATTTAATTAAAATTATGTTCTTTTATAAGTTTGCTAGTGCATTAAATTTAAATACACTCGATATATTTTACAATTCTTGAAAAAGAAGATTACATTTTGTTTTTGACCATTTACATTCCATTCTTCATTTTAAAAAATCTTAATTTTTATTTCATCCATTTAATTTATTTATTATATTTATATTTTAAAATTAAACACATTTTCAAAATTTTTTCTTTCAGGAATACGTTTTATCAATTTTAATTTTTTGTTTAAATTCTGATATAGCAAATCGTCATGAACGATTGTTGGTATTAACTTTGAATTTATGACTATCAATTTTAGTAATAATATCATCATTAATGTTATTATAAATATTTTTCGTTATATATATATATATTGATACGAAGGTTTTCACGGGTTGCAGATATAAAAGACATATTTTGCGGGTTCATCCATGTTAAAATATTTTAAATATTGATATACTGACATTTCGACTTGGTAACACAAGTCATCCACAGAGTGATAAAAGGTAGAAAGACGGTTGTAGAGGTGCTACAATCATTGATTTGAAAAAAACGTTAAAGTTCCACCAATAGCAAAAATATTAAATTAAGAATGTTTTTTAAAAAAATCTTTCCAAATAGGAGGAAGTTTGCTTGTATCATCTCACTTATTGATACAATCTGGCCTTTTTAAGTATCTCAATGGCTTCTCTAATTTTGCACTGGTATAGATTATCACATCTGGATATGATCCTGGTACTAAAAAAATTAATTTTATGACCTGAATCCATAGTATGTAGTGAAAGTGCTGATGATGATGAGTGTTGTTTAACTGCATTAGCATGCTCATCTCTCCTAACACTGATGTGACGATTACTCATACCTATGTAAATTAATTTTTCTAGCACCAGGATCATATCCAGATGTGATAATCTATACCAGTGCAAAATTAGAGAAGCCATTAAGATACTTAAAAGGCCAGATTGTATCAATAAGCGAGATGATACAAGCAAACTTCCTCCTATTTGGAAAGATTTTTTTTAAAAAACATGTTTAATTTAACATTTTTGCTATTGGTGGATCTTTAACGTTTTTTTTTTCAAATCAGTGATTGTAGCGCCTCTACAACCATCTTTCTACCTTTTATCACTCTGTGGATGACTTGTTAAGTCAAAACGTCAGTATAACAATATTTAAAATATTTTAACATGGATGAACCCGCAACATATGTCTTTTATATATATATTGATCTATGTGTGTTAGTCATAAACATATAATATATGAATGCTTTTTGCAGAAGTACAATGTTTTTTTTACATTATTGCTGTTTTTTATTATTATTATTATTATTATTATTACTACTACTACTACTACTACTACTACTACTACTACTACTACTACTACTACTACTACTACTACTACTACTACTACTACTACTACTACTACTACTACTACTACTATTATTATTATTATTATTATCTCAAATCAAAATTATTCTGGAGATTACATAATATTTTTGTAGAATAACTTGTCATTTGTTTGATTTTTGCTTTTATTACGTAAAGATGGTATCCATCTATTTTATTTCTGTTCATTCACTTCTAATTTCTCCAGAAAACTTTTCAATCATTATACACTATTCTAAAAAATTTCATTGTAGAAATAAAATAAAACAATTTTAACTACACATATGGTTCAAATGCTGGAGATCAGGAATAATCTGATCAAATATCAACTTTTATTTTATTTTCCATCAAATTTTTATAAGTTTTAATTAGCATACAATGCTAATATATTTTTGATTTTTTAGTGTCTAACATTCATATCCACAGATTTTCACAATTCTCATACTTTTTAAAATATAATTCTACATTTAAATATCATTTATAGATTGTTGTTGTTTTTTTGTAACTTTTTCAAGAATTAATCTGTAAAATATTTTTTGATTAAATAGAATTATTTTGTTGATGAATAAATCAAGGAAATAAAATTGTCAGTCATTTCTTTGTTTTCATTATCAAATTCGAATTTATTGCTGAACTTGTTATAATATTTATCTTCTTTATCTGCTATAATACTCATGATTTTCAACATAAATTACTGGAGATGTTTATGATTGCTTTATTTCAAATATGTTTGAAGTGATGTTTATTCGTTAAGACAGTTGTAATAAATTGTAATCCACATTATTTTATATTACTCAAGCAATATAAATATCCATAATGAAGTATTAAGAAATGTATGGTAATATATAGTAAGATAAAAATATTATATGGACCTCCTGTTTTATGTTTGACTTAATTGTAATTGGATGTATAACATTACAGCTTTCTAAAGTTACATCATATTATGAGGAATATCAACATCAAAATCTAAACTTGTAATGCTGAAAGAATGAAATCACTATGTTTAAATGATATCCCACCTATGTAACTAAAAATCCAAAAGTATAAGAGATGTTTGTTTTCAGGAATGTTGTTTACTTTTTTAAAATAAAATAAAAATAGGAATATTCTGTTAGTGTAATTTTATCATTACAAAAACATAGTGTTTTCTATCAAAATAATACTTTTAAAAAAATAAATTTAAAAAGGATCTTCTTTAAACATTTATTTAATTTTTATACTTACAAAAATAAAATCATTCAATAACTCCTAAATTTGCAATTAAAAAATAATATCAAATTAATGATTTTTTCCAGGCCACATTTTAATATTTAAAATTAAAATTTTAAAATTGCCTATTTTTTAATATTTGCTTTTAAAATGTAATTATACATTTAATAATAATAAAAAATGAAACAAACCTACTAAATAAAATTTTAATAATATAATTAATTAACTTATTATCAAATTCTAAATTATTGTTTTTTGCTAAAAATTAAAAATAACTAATGCATCAAGGATGAATGTTTTAGAATTATTTTGTTGAATCAACCAATAACTTTTTATCAGCTACAGGGCTGAAATTATGTATAAAATAAATAAAAAATATGCTTGATAAATAAATTATAATTTATTCTCTATTCATTTTAGAAAACTGAAAATGCTGAGTAATTATTTTTTACTTTGCCTATCAACTTCCACATATGAGTTATTTCATTGTTAAAGTTTCAAACGTAGTAAAGAATTTTTTGTCTAATGGTTTACCATGAGATTATTTTGATTTTTTTTATTACAAAAAATAACGTTTTTACAAAGTGGGATGATGATTATATAAAAGGTTTCAGATAATGGAATCTTGGAATCTGATACTTAAATAGTTTTTGCTAATTAACATAGTAAATGTTTTATTTCATATTGTTTCAAAACGTTTATATTAGACCCCAATCTTTTATTGTAACTTTGAGTTCTCAATGATTCCTATATGGTAGAGTGACTATCTATATCTATCTTATCAATACACTTTTTGTCTGATTGTAATTATTAGTAACTGCTTTGGATATGGAATTAATGCAATTTCACATCTAGAAGCTTAATTAACTTCTTTATGCAATTAAACTAATAGTTTGAAATTTAAAAAAATTTAAAATTTCTTCACAAACTAATATTCTTATATACATTTTAATGACTTACATTCTAAATTAATTGCTGACCTAAATGTGAGTAATTAATGGATACAAGATGGTAGTTCTTTTATGTTGTTTTTAAATCCACATTCCCAGCCTCTCTTCTGTCTTATAATAAAAAGACTTCAAACTATTTTATGTATACATATGTATGTTCATAGTAATATATTACAAAATTTTCAATTGAAATACTAATGAAACTAATATATAATATTTTAAAGTGTTTTTATTTTTGATTTCATTAATGTAGACTCTGTAAACAACCTAAGCTATTATTTATAAACCTAATAATAAAACTTACGGTGGCAAGACTTGATGAAGTAACACTTCGGATTTTTTCTTTTCTTCTAGAAGTTGAGTGGTTTTTTCAATAACAGCTTTTTCAAGATTTTGTGCATACTGCTCCATCTGGTGTAGAAGTTGATCTAATATACTAACATTGTGGCCTCTGTAAATAAAATGGCAGCTTCAGTATACTCATTTATAAAAAATGTTCATTAAGAAATAATAGACTTCAGTCATTTTATCATTTAGGATGTTAATAAACTTACATGTGAATTAAATGAGAACTTGCATTTTTATTTGGATAGTAGGATGCAAATATTATTGAGGATTGGAACAAATATAAGTTGGCTATACCCCAATATTTATTTATATTAAGCAAATACAAAAAAAGTGTCATGAACTATTTAGTGATTCATTTATTGTTTTTATAGATTTAGTAGAGGCATTTAATTCAGTTAACAAGACAGATCTATGGGGTTGTTTGAAATTAGTTAGTTGTCCAAAAAAGTTCATATTATACAATTTCCACCTAAGAGAATGAGAGTGTTATTATTACAGGTTGAATATCTGAAGTATTTGAAATGAAGTCTATTATTAAACAAGAATGTGTACTTGCATCAACATTGTTTTCATTTTTTATGACAATTGTCTTTGGCAATTGTTTGTAGTCAGCTTAATAAGAAAGGATCAAGATAGGATATAGATTTGATGGTATGATTTTAATTTTAATCGATTAAAAGCAAAATCAAGAACTTTTTTTTTTCTATATGCTGATGTTTATGGTATTTTTGCAAATTCAAAGACATTTTACTGAATGTTTGTAATATTTTAAATGTAACTTATAAAGAACTGGTTTAGTAATTAATGTTAAAAAAATCTCAAGTTCTTTATCAGTCAATATAGGACAAAATATCATCAATAATTTTTAGTTTGAGTAGTTATAAACTTTAGAAAATAAATAAGTTTAAATATTGTAGTAGGTTTATAAATATAAAGGTAGACTTGCATGATGAGATCCAATATACTTCTGTTTTAAACAAGTTAAAAAATAGAATATTTCATCATAGGAAATAATTACTTCAGCTATGTTAGTAGTATATAAAGAAGTTATTTTATCTAATTTAAAATATGGATATAAACTTGGAAGGCCTATTGGCATAATAAAAAGACATTAGAAAAGTTTCATTTAAAAACACTGTAATTTTTTTTAAAATGCAATGGCAAAATTGTAAACCAATTAATATGTTCTTCAACCTTCTGGATGCAATATTATTAAATCCACTATTGTAAAATCACACCTTCCATGAATTGGACATGCAAAACCAATGAACAATAGAAGATTTTTTAAAGACATGTTTTATTGTGAACTTGAGACAGGTTTTATAATACAAGTAGACCCCTTCTACACTATAAGAATTATCTAATCACTGAACATCACATGATCACCATTTTTTATGCTTGCTCATAACTGTTATTAAACAGGCACTACTGTACGGAGAGTTTTGCCTGTTTAATAAGAATTATTTCACTGACATTCTAAAAAAGTACAATGTTAGTTGTTTTCAGTGGAATGATATGACATAGAATAGAATATATTGAACAGTGACAATCCGACCTGGGGTTAAAGTATTTCAGAAAGAAATCCTTTCAGTTGAGGAAAGTAAAAGACAACATTGTAAAATAACAAGTAAAAAATGCATTAGCATTTTCTATATGTTTCAGATTGGTTTCTATAATCATCAAAAAACTTATTTCTAGGATAATTTCATTCTTTTTCCCTCTCCTCTTTCTTTTCTTACTGTTTTTTTTTTTTTTTTTTTTTTTTGGAGTTTAAGTAGCCATAGTCATTTTTGAGTGGCTGTTTATTATTATTATATTTATTTGTGTAGAAAAAATGTATAATTCAGATTAAGTTTATTAGCGATAAAATTAAATATTAAATATTTCTACTGGATTATTTATCACACCCAAAATGAGTAGAATAATTTTTAATAATAATGATTGAATGGCAATAATTTTTTAAGAAGTTTATAATAATATTATCACATGATATAATTTTTAAAACTCTATCAAAATATCAAGTATTTGAAAACATTTTTTTTTTACATTTTAAACTTTAAACAAATAAGAAATGGAACAATTTAATAATAAAAAGATTTAAACTTTTAATTATATAAATGCTAAATCCATACTTTCAATACTAACAAAAATATAACTGATAACAATTTTAAAGACAAGATTGAATATAACAATATATTTCATCGTTAAATTATAATAAAGGGAAATAATTAAAAGAGAAACATGCTTAAAATACATCAAATTTTGCTTTAATAAACTTATTTTAATAACCTAATATAAAAAAGAATTTAACATTATTGAAGTTATTTAAAAGATTTTTGAACTTAGTTGAAAATTATATTTTAGAAAAGAGATAAAATTGGTTAGAGACCTTAAAAATTACAAAATAGAAACAAATGCGGTAAAAGCTATAGAAACACATATAGATATGAAAGTAAAATAACCTAATTAATCTCTGAAAACTTTGTGATAAATGATATAATCACATTACATTAATTTACCATAAAAATGCTTTTTTCCAAGAAATAATAATTGATTACTTGCATCAAATTGATATTTTCCCAGCCTATATGTTTAATATATAAAGATCAATAAAAAGAACAGTCTAAAATATTAAATAATTGATCCATTTAAATAAATATGAATGAATTTCATTGATACAATAGTTTTATCATAAGTAAATAAAGTCTTATTTTAAAAACAATATTTAGTGCAAAAATACATATATGTAGAAAAAATTCTATAAAGTGAATTAGAATTTGGTCAACACACCATTTTACCATTATTTAGATTAATTAAAAATTTTGAAAAAATAGTTACTAATCAAATAAATGGATGGTTCCATTGGATATGATAGATTTATCTGGATCTATAAATAAAAAATAATCATCCAAATAAATAATAAAATTTTACATGGTATAAAAGTAGATGAATTTGTTTATTTATTAAAGAGATGTTGACTTTTAGAGAAAATATAATAGCAATATTTGAAAATCTTATATATATATATATATATATATATATATATATATATATTTGAAGCAATGGATCTGAAGCCCGATCCATGCTTCACATCTTCCTATAAACTTAATTAGTATTGTAGACCTGAATTAAATTTATAGTTCAATATCAGCAGGGTTTTGCATTAGAGTTAAAAATAATTATGCTTATCAAATGTGTATTACATTTAAATATTTTGTTTTAAATAAATTTCATTCTATTAATAAAAATTGCTTAACCTATTAGTCAAACATGTATATACATCTAGCGTATATATATGAGTTAATGCAAAATTCTGCTGAAATAAAATGCTTATTCTACTATAAAAAAATAATAATATATTGTTGTTAAAATTTTGTTAAAATATTTAGTATGATTTGATTTTGAGATAAGCCCACCAACATTTTCTAAAAGATTGTATAGTTTTGATTAGTGAGCCATTCAAGTCTAATTAAAGATGGCCTTCTCTTTCTTTCTTTTTAATTAATAGAATTCAAACTTTAAAGAGAGAAATCTAGAGTAAAAAAGTAAAAGTTATTTTTAGAAAATGTTATTTTGAAACAAAGGAGCATGGAGAGGCTTATCAAGATCTCAGATCATACAAACAATAGAAGGTAGCTGACAGAGAGGGTATAAATAGAAGTGAGAACAAAAGACTAGATTATTCAGATTTTTCTTTTTGAAGGATTCAGATTTTTCTTTTTGAAGGATTCAGATTTTTCTTTTTGAAGGATTCAGATTTTTCTTTTTGAAGGTGTCAGATTATTCAGATTTTTCCTTTGGAAGGATTCAGTATTCAGATTTTCCCTTTGAAGGATTTATTTATTCAGATTTTCCTTTCGAAGGATTCCGTTGATTCAGATTTTGCTTTTGAAGGATTCATTCAGAGTTTTCTTGCTGGTTATTCCAAGTTTTCTTGAGAGTGCATTCATATTTCTTTTTGGAGAACTCTCTCCGATTTGCTTCACATTTAGCTTGTGCTCCAAAAAGTTATACAGCTGTCGTTTTCAAATAATGGAGAAGTTTGAACATGCTCCAGTTAAAAGCCATAGTATTTTGAAGGAAATGAATATGCTCGGCTAGGCAAATAAATAGCTTTGCCTATCGCCGAGGTTCCTGAATACCATCCAAAATGCCATAGTATCCACTCAATAGTCATCTGAACTCTGTGCCATGTCTGGAGAACTTTTCGTGAAACCATACTACATATTTTCATTGTCTGGACAAATCCCTATCGACGGTCAGATCAAGCCACGAATGCCGGAGGGAACATGACCAAGGAAAAAAAGGATGGTAATCATATCTCCTCTATTGAACTATTTCTTATGCTACCTTTTGTTCATATTTTTTTAATTGCTTCATTGAATTATATGTATTTGTTGATGTAACCATTTTTATTAGACTAGTCTTAATTATATATATTATGTGATCATCTATCTATATTTAACCTTTTTCCTTCGCTATTCTTCCTTACTAACCTGTGTAAATATTTAATATTCCATTGCGGTTAAGTTTAATAGTTAATTTTTGTTCATTTAAAATCTCTTTCCAGTTTTATTTATGTTTGTTAATTAAATACGAGTCAGTTTCTTTTGTGTGCCAACTTGATCTCTATGATAACGCCTCTTTTGTCCGCCATTAGCTTTATGTATATCTGATTTAACTATATACATTTTAAATAATTTTTAAACACTGTTTGTAGCGCAAAGCAATTAGAAATGCTTTGCGAAAGATTCTTTTTTTATCGTACTTTATCGAGAAGATCGAGTTGACAATTTTATTAAAATTGGGAAAAGATTTAGACCGCAAACCTATTAATCCGTTTTTATTGTCTAATTAGTTTGTTTCATTAATTTAGAGGAATAGCGGAGGCTATTAAATCATTATTCATATTTTAAAGCCATTAATTAAACATATTATTTAACTATCAAAAGCTTGAGTTTCCTAATTTTATTATAATGCTTTATTTTACTTTTCTAATGATCCAGGCATGCAAAACACATATTTCTTAGTACTTTTGCACATTTTTAACTATTTAGCTCTTGATGTGTTTTCGTCCATGTTTCTTTCCGCTGATGCTAAGCCATCGCCGGTTGAAAAATAATTTATGCGTGGCTCAGATGGTGTTGTTTGTTCGTGATCAGGCCTCGAGAATAGGCGAATGGGCAGAGGTCATAGTATTCTTGATTTAATATCTCGCGTATGAGTGGCCTCGAGGTACTTTCGCCTAGTATTCGAACTGGGTTAAACCAACATACATTATCTGACTGTCACAGTAAATTTTTTTTTCTCTGTATTCTGGCGCCGAACATGAGGCCGAATTTCATTTTTTATGGGAAGAATAGGAATAGGGTATTTGAAAATATAGGTAGATGTATAAGAATTTTTTTTCTCCATATTCTGGATGCCCATCGTGTGTCTATTCGAAATTTACATACCCTGCAATGCCCTGGATAACATTTGTATGGGTGTATACTGTTTTTTACTTTCTTCTGTTTTAAATTAATGAATAATATATATGTAGATTTTTTTTCCCGGGTTTGTACGCATATATATAATGTTTTTTTTAAATAACACGAAATAATTGTTAGTTATACATAAAATTTTTTGCTTCTAGTTGATCGCAGTGGGACGTATCTCATTTTTTTAAAAAAAAAATTAGTACCCTGAGAAGTTAGTTTTAGTTGAATATATTTATATAAAAATAATATATGTATAATTTTTCCAAGTTTGTTTCCTAATGTGAGCCAAACGTTATTTTTTTAAATTAATTAACAAGTTAAATGTGTCGCAAGGTAAAAAAAAAAAAAATTTTTTTTTCCTGAGTTTAGTATATATATGTAATGAATAGTTTATATTTAAAAAGTTAACACTCCGTTAGTTATTTTTTGTGTGTGATTATAAAATTAGATTTCAGAATTAAACCAATTTTTTTGCCTAATGAATAGATTTGTCATGGCCAGTTCGCCATATTTGTTTTCGTATAAAGTATATCGCTTCGATGAGGCGGAAGTGTCAAATATATACCCACCCGCCCTCCCTTAAAATAGCTTTCGTACTTTATATTACTTTAGTACTACTTAAACATGAGAAGTTTTGAAATAATAATGTTTTTCGAAATATAACATATATACGATAGTGTTAATATTTTAGTAAAAATTACAAATAGATAATAAAAAAAAAATTTCCGTTTGTATAAATTTTTGTGAAGATCTAAGAGATAACATTTTTCTATTAATAGAAAGTTTTTCGAAGATCAAAAAGTTTTGATAAGTTCAAATTAACACGTGTCAACATACGGTGTTAGCAAATATTTTTTTCACTTTCTCTGCGTTTCGTTTTTAGATATAATGAATAATTTTAATCATGCAAAATTTTTTTTTTTACTTTTAAATATTTTGCAGTTACGTTTCCTCGCAAATATATAAGTATAAGTTTTAATAATAACAAACTTAATTGTCAACTTTATGAAAAGTAAATGCATATGTCCGTTAATAAATATATATATTAAAGATATATTTTTGTATAACATATTTGTGCTCGGAGCAAGGCACCAAATCGATCGTATGCAGGAGAGCCACAACCGATCCTCGCATCTAAACCAAATGAGCTGCTATCTGTAGATCATTATGGCCCATTACCGATGTTTTGACGATTCCAATATCTATTTGTCACGTATGATGTGTTTTCAAAGTACGTGAAAGCATACCCAGTAAGGACAGCAAACGCTAGAGGAGCAATAAAGGCACTTCGGGAAAAACAGTTGCCAGAAGTTGGAAAATCCCAGATAGTGATATCTGATCATGGCACAGCATTTACATCCAAAGAATGGAAGACATGGATGGCTAAACAAGGAATTCATCATAGGCTAACTTCCATCAGAAATCCACAGGCTAACCCTTGTGAAAGAGTCGTGCGAGAAATAGGGCGACTCTTTAGGACATATATACCAACCAACCATCGGGACTGGGTAAATAAAACCGAAAAGGTGGTACAATATATTAACAACACAATGAATGAGTCGACAGGATTTACTCCAACTCGCCTGCATTATGGGAAAGAATGTCCTCAGTTATTTAAAACCAAAATGCCGATGGAAGAGGAGAAGATAGATAAACTACAAGACCAAAAGATAGCATATGAACGATTAAAACGGGCTGTGCTGCACCGGAAAAATAAAAAATGAAACCAGCAATATCAATTCAGGCAAGGGGAGCAAGTATGGCTGAGAGACCCTAGGCCAAGTAATACATTGCAGAAAGAATTCAAAAAGTTTTTCCCAATATATCAAGGGCCATACACATTGAAAAAGGAATGCGGGAGAAATGTGTTCCTTTTGGAAGATAATAATAGCATAAAAGGAGTATGCAATGCCAGAAACTTAAAACCTTGCATACCACTGGACCCTGGAAAATATGCAAATTAAAAATAGATACATACCATGTTAGACTAAATACAACACAGACCCGATTTAAGACACAGAAGATTGAATTATGGATAAACCGTGAGATATAATAAAGTAAAGAAAACACTGTAGGTAGTAACAAATTAAAAATTACAGCAAATAAAGAGTAGGTTTGAACTCACCTGGCACAAATTCTTACCTCTGACCTGAAGCAACAGCCTTTTTTTAACATTTTTTTTGCTCACTAACTATTGGGAAATGAAGCAATGGATCTGAAGCCCGATCCATGCTTCACATCTTCCTATAAACTTAATTAGTATTGTAGACCTGAATTAAGTTTATAGTTCAATATCAGCAGGGTTTTGCATTAGAGTTAAAAATAATTATGCTTATCAAATGTGTATTACATTTAAATATTTTGTTTTAAATAAATTTCATTCTATTAATAAAAATTGCTTAACTTATTAGTCAAACATATATATACATCTAGCGTATATATATATATGAGTTAATGCAAAATTCTGCTGAAATAAAATGCTTATTCTACTATAAAAAAATAATAATATATTGTTGTTAAAATTTTGTTAAAATATTTAGTATGATTTGATTTTGAGATAAGCCCGCCAACATTTTCTAAAAGAATGTATAGTTTTGATTAGTGAGCCATTCAAGTCTAATTAAAGATGGCCTTCTCTTTCTTTCTTTTTAATTAATAGAATTTAAACTTTAAAGAAAGAAATCTAGAGTAAAAAAGTAAAAGTTATTTTTAGAAAATGTTATTTTGAAACAAAGGAGCATGGAGAGGCTTATCAAGATCTCAGATCATACAAACAATAGAAGGTAGCTGACAGAGAGGGTATAAATAGAAGTGAGAACAAAAGACTAGATTATTCAGATTTTTCTTTTTGAAGGATTCAGATTTTTCTTTTTGAAGGATTCAGATTTTTCTTTTTGAAGGATTCAGATTTTTCTTTTTGAAGGAGTCAGATTATTCAGATTTTTCCTTTGGAAGGATTCAGTATTCAGATTTTCCCTTTGAAGGATTCATTTATTCAGATTTTCCTTTCGAAGGATTCCGTTGATTCAGATTTTGCTTTTGAGGGATTCATTCAGAGTTTTCTTGCTGGTTATTCCAAGTTTCCTTGAGAGTGCATTCATATTTCTTTTTGGAGAACTCTCTCTGATTTGCTTCACATTTAGCTTGTGCTCCAAAAAGTTATACAGCTGTCGTTTTCAAATAATGGAGAAGTTTGAACATGCTCCAGTTAAAAGCCATAGTATTTTGAAGGAAATGAATATGCTCGGCTAGGCAAATAAATAGCTTTGCCTATTGCCGAGGTTCCTGAATACCATCCAAAATGCCATAGTATCCACTCAATAGTCATCTGAACTCTGTGCCGTGTCTGGAGAACTTTTCGTGAAACCATACTACATATTTTCATTGTCCGGACAAATCTCTATTGATGGTCAGATCAAGCCACGAACGCTGGAGGAAACATGACCAAGAAAAAAAAGGATGGTAATCGTATCTCCTCTATTGAACTATTTCTTATGCTACCTTTTGTTCATATTTTTTTAATTGCTTCATTGAATTATATGTATTTGTTGATGTAACTATTTTTATTAGACTAGTCTTAATTATATATATTATGTGATCATCTATCTATATTTAACCTTTTCCCTTCGCTATTGTTCCTTACTAACCTGTGTAAATATTTAATATTCCATTGTGGTTAAGTTTAATAGTTAATTTTTGTTCATTTAAAATCTCTTTCCAGTTTTATTTATGTTTGTTAATTAAATACGAGTCAGTTTCTTTTGTGTGCCAACTTGATCTCTATGATAATGCCTCTTTTGTCTGCCATTTGCTTTACGTATATCTGATTTAACTATATACGTTTTAAATAATTTTTAAACACTGTTTGTAGCGCAAAGCAATTAGAAATGCTTTGCGAAAGATTCTTTTTTATCGTACATTATCGAGAAGATCGAGTTGACAATTTTATTAAAATTGGGAAAAGATTTAGACCGCAAACCTATTAATCTGTTTTTATTGTCTAATTAGTTTGTTTCATTAATTTAGAGGAATAGTGGAGGCTATTAAATCATTATTCATATTTTAAAGCCATTAATTAAACATATTATTTAACTATCAAAAGCTTGAGTTTCCTAATTTTATTATAATGCTTTATTTTACTTTTCTAATGATCCAGGCATGCAAAACACATATTTCTTAGTACTTTTGCACATTTTTAACTATTTAGCTCTTGATGTGTTTCCGTCCATGTTTCTTTCCGCTGATGCTAAGCCGTCGCCGGTTGAAAAATAATTTATGCGTGGCTCAGATGGTGTTGTTTGTTCGTGATCAGGCCTCGAGAATAGGCGAATGGGCAGAGGTCATAGTATTCTTGATTTAATATCTCGCGTATGGGTGGCCTCGAGGTACTTTCGCCTAGTATTCGAACTGGGTTAAACCAACATACATTATCTGACTGTCACAATATATATATATATATATATATATATATATATATATATATATATATATATATATATATATATATATATATATATATATAAAAACAAGCAATGATCAGTGTATAGAGTTATCAACTATAGTCAATACATATACTTGTATTTTATCTAGAGAAGATTTTTTTTATATAAAAAAAGCAATACTGTAGTATTAGATTTGCTGTGACATCTATCATAATTATTCTAACTTTGTGAACTTGTAAAATAAAATAAAGTCTGCTTAAAATGGTTGGACAAACTTGATTAATCGACCCCCCCCCTCCATATTTTATTTCAGAAAAAAGAAAAATATAAAAATGCATTTACCTTATAATGATGACTACATTTATTCTAATTAAAATGACAATTACTAGGACAGATTGAATTTTTTCACATCCTCCATTTCTTCATGCCAGGTTTTTTGTATGACATCACAGTAAAATTTAAAATGTAAAATTAGCAGCAGAAGCAAGATTTTCAGTAATAGTTTATCCCTGTTGGAAGATTATGTAATATTGAGGTATCAAATATTTAATTTTCCTTTTTAGAAGATTATAAATGTATTTAATTCTATGTTTATTTACAGATTTGTTTCGGAGATGGAGTTTCAACCATAGGAAGTCTAATACTAATACCAAAGTACCAAAAAGAATATAATGAACTCATTAGCAGATCAATAATTTATTGATCAATTAAATAAAATTAAAGATATAAAATACTCTTGTAATAGTGAGCCCATTTCAAATTATATTTTTAGAGAGAACTAATAAAATCAAATATAAAATGTTTATAAATCTTATTTATCTCTTAAAAACTTTATATCCATAGAAGGATCTAATGGTTACCACATTTAATAGCTTCTAGAGGCACTAAAGTTAGAGGTATTGAGATTCCTGGATCATTTCATTAATCAACAGGCTGAAAGTTTTTTTCTAATTTAAAAAAAGGATTTGAAAGAAAAACCAGTATCTTATGGGTCAATCTATCACAGACTAATCAAGTAAGTGGCAGACCAATGATTACTAGGAGCCCTAAGTTCAAAGAAAGTCACAAACCAAGATTGGTCACAACATTGAAGTATTCATAATCATCTAGATAACAAGTTTTGGTTAATTAATAAAGGATAATTAATCAAATACTTTAAAATTATAATATTAACTATCATTTTATTTTGTTTAAAAATAATCTGGAATAAAAAGAATTGATTAAATGTGTTGCACTTTTTAAAAAGTGTAATAAAATAATCAAATGAGAGTTAGAATTTTGACAAATTCAGATAGTTTTGTTTGTTTGTTGTTGTGGTGTTTTTTTTAGGGGGTGGGGTGGAAATGAAAAAGTTAAACATTGTTTATTGCTGCTGTTTTACATGTGTAAAATTTGTTATTGGTAATATAAAACTTTAATAAAAATATTAAAATGTTATTAATAAATAATATAAAATATTAATTACAATATAATTTATACCGCCAAATATAGGAAACTATGTGAAAATAATTCTTTCCATATTTAAATGTTATAGCAATTTATTTTTGCTTGTGCTTAGAAAAAATATATTACTTTCATAGATTTATTTATCGTAAACGATATTTCACTATCTAATAATATTTTACTTTAAATATATTATTGATAAAAGAAGTATTTCAGTAAGAGCATTTATTTCAGTTATAAAAAAAAATAATACTGTATATTGAATTCGTAAAGATGTGTATGCAGCTGTATCAATATAGATCCCAAAAAGAAGTATAAATTAACAAAACAAAATATGTAAGCAGTCCAAAATAAAAACACTGAAGTGTGTAAATTTAATATTTTTATGACATTATAACAGCTATCACCTGCATGCAGTCACATTTATTAATAATATTTCTTCAGCATATATTGAAAGTACAAACATGTTATTCCTGGCTTTATTATCCTTTCCAAATTTGACAGGTAATGTACTTCACATAATAAATTGTTGTATATGCATAGAGCTTTACAAAATTAATAAAGTTCATGAAATATCTTTTCTAAGCAATGAAATGATATTTAACAATTAATCATGGAAGAGAAAAGAATTGCAAATCATAAAAGTATATTTCATCAGAAAGTATAAAGTTTGAAGAGTTTAATCCTTCAGCATTCTGCTAATATTCTGACAGATTTCTTTGTTCCCACTTGATTTAAGCTTTTGACTTTTATTTTGATATTAGACTATTATTATTTATCTGAATATAATAAATTTGAGATCATTCAATAGTTACTTTTGTTTAGTAATTAAATAAATTTTAAAAAAATCACATTTGATTTTTGGAATTATTTTACAAATTAGATTTTATTCAAAACAAAATGCTGTGACCTCATCAAATTTTAGGTGGAGTCAATTCAATGTTCAAAATGAATGAAATCTTCTTTGTTTGGTGTTTGTTTTAAAAATATGAATAAATTATTTTTAATAAGTAGTAAATCAATTTATGCTTCAACGTTTAAAAAAAGGTTATAATTTTTACAATATCACTAAATATTATAACAATCTGCTGAGTGATCTCATTTCTAGACAGCTGTATTTTCTGTGACTGTAATCTCTAATTGTAATAATATTCAGAAGAATATATTCTTTTATATTTAAAAATAAAACAGTTCTGTAAAAAATAAATATGTAATAATATTTAGGTTTGATTTTTAATATTATTATTACACAATTATGATACAAATATAATCATAAACTTTCCAAAAAATCAAGTTTTTAGACCATCATAATATTTTTATTGAAGTACTCTGGCAAAGTTCAACATCACCAAATATACAATGACTACTCATCATTGCCTGGTTTCAATTACTTTAATATACTTATTATTCAATTTTCAGAATATCTGTTGAGTTTTTTTGAAATTAAAATATTAGACAATAAATATACATGAATTTTAAAGCTGTAAAACAAAAATGTTAGCAACCTTTCTCAGTAGAGGAATACAACTTTAATTTCCAGACTACTCAAGAATCCAAGAAATGCCTGGAGAAAAAATTGGTTAAGTGTGAATCTGAAAAAACTAAAAAATTCTAAAGTCCATATGGATTTAAAAATAAAAATGCATAGAGAAGCCATAGTCTTCTGATAATGAAACTGCTGTTACATTCCTATAAAGTAAAAAAAAAGTTATTGAAAAAAAGAATAATACCCAGAGCATATTATGCAATAGGCAATGAAATAACTTAGATTAATAATAATAATATAAATTTATTGTAATAAGAATTAACCCATTGATGTGGATAAAATATAATTATAATTCTAAATTGTCACCTGCAATCTAATATCCTATCATATATTTTATAATTTACCTTCACTCCTCTATTTTTAAGATTGCAATTAATAGACAAGATATACATTTAAATTATAAGGCGTATAGTCTTAAAGGATTAAAGATAAAAATTTTAAACAAAGTAATAAAAGTTTTAATATTGTTATTTTTTAAAAATATATATTTCTCATATTTAAATAATAACAAATGCCAAGTATGTTAGACTAATGGAAATTATTATTAAAAAATTGTTACTAAATTTTTATCATTAAAATTATCATTATGCTTTTTTAATAATTTATTTTTTAAAATGAAACTTATCTGACAGTGTTAATTTAAATGGAAGTTTTGATTAGCATCTGTTACCACAGTTTTGCATGTATATGACTGCAGTTGATATTTCATTATTCAAATGCTATTTTCTTTGGTTCCTTTTTTAGTAGCAAATCGCAAACACGAATCCATAAGCAATTTGTATGATTATATGATTTTCAAGTATTATTCCTGTTGATATCATAATCCAAGGTAAATTCAATTATCTTAGTTCTATGATGGTCAGCATAGCATTTGTAATATATATTTAATTTTAATGACAAAAATAACAATTGAAAGTGGAGCTCATGTTCTCCCCCTTTTCACTGTCTTACTCACATTGCATATTTTTCTGCTATATAATATAAACACAAAATTTTTTTTAAACACTGACTTGGGATCATATGATTCTCTTTCTTCTAATTCTAATAAGACATTGTTATCATTCAATAATAATTTAAACAAAATATTTCATTTTTTAAATTTAATAAATGAATGCTTCACTTATTCCTAATGCATTCAAAACAATAAATATTTTCTATTAAATAGATGTTTCTTAATTGCTTTTTTTATTTACTTATTTATATATTACAAATATATTGATGGCAGCATGTCATCACAATATATATGTATAAAATAAATTGTTTATTTAATATATATGTATGTAATATCAAATAATATAAATATAATTTTAAAAAAATCCACTACAATAAAACTACAAAAAAATTTTAAATGCCTATGTAAAATTGAAGATTAATATTCTTTGCTATAGGTAACTTATGGCATGTTCCGCCACCTTGAGTAGCAATACATTAATATTTAAAGCTTATTAAACTCTCATAACAGTAACGTTCCCATGTGAATGACCTATTTTCCATAAATTGTGAATACTAACAGAATTATACTGTTTATTCAATACATTATCTGTACTATTTATAAAATATGACTCCTTAATTTTTCTTTTCTTCAAATCATTTTCCAAATGCAAAATAAAAACATTATATATATATATTGTACCTAACTAAAGTTTCCCTTAGATCCAAAAGGAGCCAAAGGTTATCTTAGCGTAACCTTTTGGTCTGAAATTGTCTGATTTAAAAAATAATAATAATGATAAAAATGAAAATTAAATTAGTTAATGACTAAACTAAGATAATCTTGTATTGATTGTAATCATTATTGTATTATGGAATTATGTCTAAGTATTTGAAAAAGATATATGAGTTACGTTGGTAAGAAATGCTAAATAATAATTTGAATTCTAAAAAAAGGAAAGATATCAGAAATAGTTGTCAATTTGTAAGTAATATTAAATGTATTCTAAAATAACTATTGTATAATCTATTCTAATGTTTAAAGAATAATAATAAGATATTATTATTAAGTTGGAATAAGTAAGTAATAAATTTTTAAAAAAAAATGATATATAAGTTTTATTAAAAAATTAAGAATATTTGTTATTAGTTTTGTAGTTTAAAATACCAGTTATAAAAGTTATTTAGATTAGATAGTCATCAACATTTTATTGTTGTAATTCTAAAAATAATTTTAAACAATTAATGTAACGCTAGACGTGTGTGAGAAAATGTGCATGTAAAGACATGGAAACATAAAAAAATAATTTAATTCCAATATTATTTAAAATAAATAAATAAAACAAATGTGTGGATAAAATCATTTCAATGAAATATTAGGGGTTTAATAAAGAGTATAACTTTAAATTTTATATTTATTACTATGGGTTGGATAAAATATCATTTAAAAAAAATTATTGTATAATATTTGTTAATAATAAAATTTTGATTTCTAGCTGAAGGTCACGTGGTATAAGAAAATTATATTGATTACGTCATTAGATCGATTCTACAGCTAGTTTGTTGGAATATTTAAATTTAATAAAAAATAGTTTTTATTGGTTTTTAATTAAACTGTAGGGGGGTGAAAAATTGTGAGATAAACGGAGATCTAAAGGATTATTCAGTTGCTGATCTGTTTTAAATATATGTGTAGCTGAATCTTAATAGTAATTTAATAAAAAGTAATTTTTAAAACTTTATATTTTCTAAAAATAATAAAGTATGTTTTTAAAACCATTATTTTAAATCGTCTTACAATGAAGAAGAGCTAAAAAAGAAAGGTAATTCATTTTCTGACAAATTTTCATTACAATTGAGGCATTAAAATTTACGGCAAAATGTTTGTAGAAAAAAATACAGCATCTCATATTTCATTTATTTTTTATTCTATTCATTTTTCTTTGTTTAGAAGTAAAACTTAAATTATTAAGTATTGTTATGGCTAAAGACTTTATGGCATTAAACTATAGTATACCTCCTATCAAATTAAAAATACACGTGAAGAAGAAATTTAAAAAAAAAAAGACATTCAAACATTTTAAAATATTAAAATGGAAATGCGTTAGCGTCTTATAAATTAAAAGTGACAACAAAGTAATACTTTATTACTTTATAGATGATATATATACTGCATTATTTCTGATATATACATTTAAATATGCTCTTAACAGAATAATGTTTCGTGGACAATATGTATTTTAAAATACTAATTCTCATTTATGCTAGTAATATGAAAAGAATTTGTTTGGAAGTAAAATTTTAAAAGAATTTAAAAAATATTATTAACGAACTTTTCTCTATCAAATGCATAATGTTTTGTTATAGTGGCCAGTACTTATAAGTAACATTATGACCGTTGATCTTAGTTCATAAAACAAGGAGCGTCCTTAATTATAAACAAAGTCTACTCTTATGTTTAAAAATAAATAAAAGGAAATTTGTTTAAAAAAAATAAGAAATACATTTTTAAATATTAAGAAACGTTTTTAAAAAAATAGCTCTATTTTAAAAAAATGCATTTATCTAAAGAAGAACAGTGAAAGTTAACTAAATAGACATATTATAATTATTCCATGTTTGAACCTAGGATTATAAATAATATAAAAAAAACATATACTCAGCTGAAGATTTTATTGTTTTCAATGCCGGCTTATCTTACTTATACTTATGCTTATTATACTTATGCTACTCAGTTGAATAATTTATTTTCCAGTGCCAACTTATGTTTATACTTACGATGTTTTATTATTTTAATATTTAAAATTATCTTTAAAGATAAAAGAAAGTGAACGTGTTTATATAAAGAACTACTGAACATTTTCGTTTGGAAATGATTGCCATGTATATAAATGTATTAGTTGAAGCTTCGAATTCAAATAGATATCTTAACCTGGATAAATTGTTTACACATTATGAAATGGAAAAATCATCACGGAGCCGAACTATGAACTTAAGTTAATGTTTTTTTTTTTTTTATGGTCTGCTTTATTGGTTTAAAAAAAAAATGAATGAAACCATAAAAATATTTATGCTATTAAATTTTTATGTAACACTTTTTGCATAAATATACAGGTAAACTAGGGTTATAATTTTAAAACGAAATAGGTTTATCTGAATGAGAAAATGTTTCTTGCCATTCTTAAGTAGATTTAGTTTATTTATCAAGCATTACACTAGCTAGTTTTTATTTAATAATTTTATCATAGAGATTTAAATATCATAGTCTTATTTTTATATAAATGGGATGTTTACTCAATTTTTATTTTAAATTTACTAAAGTAGTTTATCAGAGAATATTCATTCATTTGTTTTATGAATGTTGTATTAAGAATAATTACAAATATTTTATATTCATCGAGAAGTAAATATTTTTGCATTTAATTTACAATTTTAAAAGTCCACTAGTACTATATTTTTAGCATTTAATATTTTGTTATGTGTGCATTGTGCCTTGCCTAGAATTTATATGCATTTAAGTTTAAAGTATTTTCTATAGTAGTCAGTTGACACATAGTTTGCTTTGTTGGTTCGAATATTGAATATACGTTTTGTATTTTATAAATTTCTTGGAAATAACTTAGTCAGTTTAAGTGAAGTATATATCTTGCTATTAGTTAGTATTTGGGTAGCCTCAAGAATTAGGCTTAGTTCATAATTTTTGAATATGTTTATGGAGTCGAGAGTATTCTCCATCCTTATTGTAATGTAATTCCATGATTTGATAGTGCTTGTCCCCAAAAGAGGGTTATTATATTGTATTTTTCAGTGATGATAATCACATTTATAAGCATTAAAAATCCCATGAGAGAGGATTATGCTTTTCTGGTGGGTGTTCCTGTTCCCAGATGTGCTGAATATAAATTCCAGACATCATTATTTTTGCCTCAAAGTTAGGTATTTTTGGAAGCCACCATATTCTTTTCCAGCTCTGAGGAGCCTAGTATCTTTATATTTTTGCCTATCATTCATGATGACTTAATGCTAATTCCACCACAGTAGGTGATGTTGCATTTGTTTTAGATTTATGATGACAAGATATGCTTGTTTGAGGAAATGTATTTCTTCAGGTAGTTGTAGCTAATTTATAGTTCATAGGTATATCAATGTTTGAATTGTGTTGCTATGATAGTTTTATCACACACAAGCTAACCAACAATAAGTTATATTTATTTTAAAGTATATTAAATATGCATATGGTATAAGTGGCAATTCACACATAATAATTTAATATTTTCATTCAGAATTTCGCCACTGGATTTGTAAGTCTGTTACATCATTATCTTTAAAACATTGAGGGAATAATTTTATGTGGACTAGAGTTATTTTAAAAAAGTATAACTGATCTCTGATGAATGATTATCCCATACACTTAAGTTAGTTTAATTTTAGTATTAGCTTAATCTGATATAAAGATATATCTAGCTGTGATATTAGTTATATCTGTGAAACTAATGATGATGTTTTCAAAAGTATTGTTGAATATGCATACTCCAACTTAGCGTTTGTTAAGTTGAGGAGTATAAAATTAAGCTTAGGGTTTTCAATATAAACATAGTTCTGTGTGTTATTCTAATTAGTAGATGACACAATAATGTTAGTAATTAGTCCAAATAATTATATAAAATCTTATTCCTGTATTGGCACTGTTTGTATTCTACTATATTTATAAACATTTCTTCTCATTATTAATAAATCAAATTATTATTATTTCAAAAGTTTTGTTTGTTTGTTTTACTTTTATATGAAAATATATTATTGTCTTGGGTTCCAAGTTCACAAAGTCTTAAATTTTTAAATTTAATGAATCTTCAATTCAGACATTTGCTAGTAGATTCTAAGTTAATTAAATACAGTTGATATTGTCTTAAAAAAAAAAAAACTATATTAAAGTAAATGATTCTCATATGGAATCACCAATACAGATAATTGCATTATAGCAGATACATAGTTAAATACTTAATTAAACGTTTATTTTTTAAAATTATCAGTATATCTTTTCAGACTAAAGATTATGCAATATCAGATTAACAATATTGGTACTTTAGAAGAATATTTTAATTTATATTATTTTAAAAGCTGCACATTATCTTATCTTATATTTATTGCACACTATCTATCATCATCTTAAATTTTATATATTTAAAGAATTCTAATCCATTTGCATTTGAGGTCTTTAGTGGTTGTCTGTGAGTTTGGAAAGGCATTAAAAATACCCTTGCTCTTTTCTTTGCTCAAGTAATATCTTAGATAATAGGCCATTATTAGTTAAATTTAAATTGATTCACTAAATTTTGTGAATTAATATTCGTTTGTTTATTATTTTAAGATTGAACATATTATAATTATTTTATGGTCAGCTAAGATGTCACTTATTTATTTATTAATCACAGTAATTATTTATTAGGCAACTTAACTTAAACTTTAATTTTACACAAGAGTTTTAGTTTTAAAATCCCTGAGGTTATTTACTTTTGTTGTTTTAGTAAATATAATTCTATAAGATAATTTTTTTTTTTATTCAGAGTATGTATGATCTATTGATAGGACTAATATGGTAACTATTAATTAGTGTTTTAAAATTTACATTTTGTATGGTTTAGTAGTAGATTATAAATATGCTGTAGTATTTATAGTTCATCAGTATTGGATTTGACCTTTATTTGATTATACATCTCTGGATCATCATCTATTTTCTTTAAATTTATTGTAACCCCACTGAGCCGAGTCATTAAGAGTCTCTCATTTATATTATATTTCATTTCATTTCAATTCTATTCCATTTCTTTTCATCTCATATCTTTCTATTATCTCAGCCATTTAAAACATTGTTTTCTCATATCTTTCCATCATTTCATTTCATTTCTCTCTCCTTTATTCCATTTTTTTTCATGTCATTTCTTTCCCATCATCTCATTTCATTTTTCTCTCTTTTATTCTTTCTCTTCTTATTTTCCTCTATTTCTTTTCCCTCTCAATTCTTTTCTTTTCCTTATTTTATTTTCTTCTTATCTCTCTCTCTTAATTTCAAAAGGTTACAATTGGCCTCTCTCATTTCATTTCCGTCTTATACCCTCTCAATTCTTTTCTTGTCCATCATTTGGTTTTTTACCATTATCATTACCACTATTTCATTATTATTATTTTTTCTTATCTCTCTCTCTCTCTCTCTCTCTCTCTCTCTCTCTCTCTCTCTCTCTCTCTCTCTCTCTCTCTCTCTCTATTTTATTAGGTTACAATTGGCCTCTCTCATTTCATTTTCATCATTTATCTTTATAATTATTTCAATTTTATTTCATTTTTTCTTATCTCTCCCTGTCTCTCAATTTCATAAGGTTACAATATATATATATAT
>JAQFVV010000797.1:0-72675 GCA_028023455.1 Epiperipatus broadwayi | reverse complement strand
TATTTTTATTGTTTCCTTTACTTTGTCATGATATTTTAATCTACACTCCAAATCTCAAATACTTAAAATAGTCTAAAATTTTATTATATTTTTTTATATATTATTACGGAGTAATAATAATAAGTGAATATTTTATTGCTATTATTACCTTCCGAACAATCTGGGGAGTTATGGGTTTCAGAGTGAAATTAATTAATTGTTACTTTTGCGATCGTTTGATTTTGCCCTGTTATTATTGAATAGTTATATCAGACTGTTGCATAGAACATGTTACGGATAGATAAAATGGTTTATATAATTTTGTTTTAAAATCCACTTCCGATCACTCTTCCTCGATGTTACGGTGGCAATGCCTTTACCTTCGCCTAAGTTGGCATCTCGTTTTACTACCATATGGAGAGAAAGAAATTCTTCTCCAGGTAATCTCTTGGATCACCGGGGTTCGAAAATGATCCCGGCTGGTTGTAGTGTCTCGGATCTACTTGGGGGCATTAAGACTTGTCAAAGTACAAGCCGCCCGGTATTCCGTTCATGCACCGCAAGTTATTATTGTAGTGTACCTTAATCCTTGCAACCATCAGTACATCAGTATTATATATTATATTTTTATATAAAACCGCCTCCCATTTATCCGTATACGCAATGGTTTGAAGCTATTAAATAACACAAATTAATATAAGCTAGTAGTTAAATATTTTAAGTGCTCCAATTACTCTGATTCTCATATCAACCTGTACAACCATTTAAACACATAAATATTGGCATGAGTTTGTTAATCAGTACAAACCAATTATTGAGGACTAGCAGCAATTTATTATAAAATACATATGAGAGTTTTACCGTACCCGTAAATAATATTATTCAATGCTTTCAAGAATTTATTAAAAATTTATCTAACCTAATTTTGTCTCTCTTGCATTATTACTCTCGACATCTAGTCAATCACCTGCTGTCTGTATCGACAACTTAAATATATACATTAAATTATTAGCCGTACCAATATCCCGACTATAAGGGATCTAGGAAATAGCTGATTGTAGATAATTTAGTCTGTGTTTTTCGATGAGCTAGTAAAGGGGAAACCCCGTACCAGTAATATTGTCATCGGTGGGTCATGCCAGGGTTTTGGGTTTGAATTTAGTTTGCATTTTGTAATTTATTCCTAGACGTGGACTGGGTTTGAATTCGGATTACTGTGTGTGATTAAGCATGGTGATTTTTACCGGTACAATATATATATATATATATATACACACACACACACATCTCTCATTTAGACTATTATTGAATAACAATCTGTTTGTTTGGTAAAGACCAAGAATAAATTAAGTAGATCAATTTGGATTCTATTCTTAATTCTTGCTAAACATACAATGTATTATTTATTCATAATCTTAGAGAGAGTCATCTGCTCCTTTTAATTATAAATACATTAAATTATTTTAATTTTATATATATAATTTACAAAAAATATATAAAATGCGCTAACACGCACAAGCACACAAAGCTAAAAACAAATAAAGTAAATATATATTTTAATATCTATTCATTAAATGGCTAAAAAAAAAGATAAAAGAAGCTTTCTTTATATCTAGAGATGGCAAAGCCATCAATAGAAAAGACTCTTGCTACAAAATATCCAAGAAATGGAATGCATAATTATTTCATTTGCATAAATTTGCATCACTCCAAGTCAATTTATTATATTTTGTAATACGGCTATGATTATGAGGGCTTGAACCTTGAAAGTGCTTAGCCATTTAATGAATAGATATTAAAATAATATATATTTGCTTTATTTGATTTTAGCTTTGTGTGCTTGTGCGTGTTAGCGCATTTTATATATTTTTTGATTCATAATTAGCCACAAAGTATAAATTATTTGCTTATATATAATTTACTTAACATAATTATTATACCACTATAATATTAATATATACTATTTCATTATCATTAAATCTTACTTGCAAATTTTTCTCATCTGAGATTTAACTTCATTTATTGGAGGTCGATTTTCAGGCACTTCAGTCCAACTAGATATCATTATTTTGTAAATTTCTTCACTACAATTATTCAGATTTACTGTAGGTCGAAATGGTGGCATTTCTAACTGGATTAATCTTTTTACAATACCTAAATTTTATATATTAAATTTAAAAAAAAAATAGAGTAAATCTATAACAATTCTTACATTAGTGCATAATGACATATTTTAAACTATTTATATTTCTCAATGTATGTCCCATGATCTTATATTTTCTTAATTAATGTCATATATATATATGATTGCAAATAATATGTTCACAAAATTAAGTTATTTTATTTCTGCCACTGAAAGAGTATTATTTAAAGTAAACATATAACCCTCAGCGTGTTTAATTAAAAATGCTCTTCTATAAAGTTATTTTTGACATGTTTAGTGAAGTATGAACTTGTAAAAGTTTTTTTTTCCTTTCTGTAATGCACATTTTAATGAAAAGTATTTGTTACTAAATAATCATCAGTCATTATTCTAAATAGGTTGCTCTAGACTATATACTTCAAATCTTGATATTTATTCATTTTTGCTTCTAATGCTCATAACTTTATTATTTTTATCTATTAATTAAAATAGTCCATCACCATATACACAGCTCCATACATCACTAGATTGAAGATTTTTTTAATTTAATTTTAGAATGTATACAAAAATAATCAATAAATAACATATTGCAATATAAGCAGTTATTTAATATTGTTAAATGATAAAAAAGAAAAAATATTTTGAATTAATTACATTTGATATTTTTGCGTTATTATTTGTGTGCCTCTGAAAACATGATTCAATTCAAATCTTTTTAATGTTTTTTTTTTGCAAAAAAAATCAAAAGAAAATATTGTTTAAAAACTTATAATTACAGAGGATAATAAACACGGAAGATATAAATAAAAATATCTCAATCAATCTCATCCAATTGGATGAGACTCAATGGAAACAGAAATCAACAGCAAATTCGCATGAGTACTAATACTAATTCTGCAAATGTAACACTACAATCTTCGAAAACGGAGTGCCTACTCAATAAGATAAGTAAAACAACAATCACAGACTTAACAAAGCCCGGCATACAAAAAATCAATAGACCAAACCAGTAAAATATATAGCAATATAATCACCATCATGGACCCACAGGCAAACAGTGATATTCCTGAAAGAAAATCAAGTGACAGTGAACCTGTTTCAGATAAAACATTAACTAATTACATCCCCAATAACTATATGATAAAGAGTGATCTAGAAGTTGATTCTACATGGTCTTTTATAGACCATGAAGAGGGTAAAAAAGATCAAACTCAAGTGATTCAAAGAAAAATGATCCCATGAAAAAAATTTAAAAAAAAGAAGACAAGAAAGCAAATTAAGAAGAGTTATTACACAATCTCTCCACCCAATCTGAGCCAAAATAGTGATTAATAACAGAAATTGGAAAAATAATCATCATCCCAGAGACTAGGGGTTGTCATACAATGACTAATGGAGAGAAGAAAATTCAAGATCATCAGGAACAAAAAGATGAACTTATTTTGAAGGGCTAAATCTTTATAATAAATCTGATAAATCCCAGCCAGACAACATCAACTGATGAATATAATCTATACACAGAATATTCATTTGAATAGAACAGAGGAAAAAATTTATAATCACAACAATGGAATAGAAAATGGCTAATGAGTATATGCAGGGCCAATTCAAGCATATATCATGAAACATAAATTAAATGAAGCTAAAATTCTTTCGGATTAATATCTGCAGACTTTACACACTTAATAGAGTTCATGCAATAAAAGATTGGATAATTAAACATAAACCCAATATTATATGCATGGCCACAACTAAAATTCATAATAAATTCAAATCATAAAATTCATCTAATCTTCCAAAATCTTAGCTATTTCAATGGCTCAACCTCAATGACTGCCATAAGAAGAGTGGCAATTCTAATCAATTCCAGACTAGACCTTCCTACTAGCTTTAAAATGTTATATCTTGATTCAAGCTGTTTAATCATACATTTAACCTATCATCAATTTCAGATCAATCTAATCTACCTATACTTGAAAAATGATCAAAACTTAATTAGAAACATGGTCAACATCATAAATTGAGTCATTGTATTCAATCAATCTCCAATAATTATTATAGGTGACTTCAACATAACATACAACAATTTCAATAAAAAGTATGTTCACTGTCTCAACAGAGTGGTCATGTGTGGAGAAGGTCTATTCCCCAACAATACCTTCTCCTTCTGCACAAAAAAGACAACTTCACTTATTGACTTAATTTATTACTCACCAAGTTTGCACTTTAACATCAATGATAAACTCTGACCTGTCTCATTCTCTGACTATTTTGCTCTAAATATAGGTCTGAAAGTCAACATCAGAAGAGCAATCATTGATGGAATGGATGGAACTATTTAGAATGCTACTCAAGCAAACAACTCCAGAAAAGCTATTTTTGAAACCTATATCTGCTTCAATAAAATTGACATCATGAGAATGCTGGCCTCAAATACCAAATTTGTAGAACTGGTCCTTGCCCTCAAAGGTCAATATAAAGACTGAAAGAGATCTCTGGCAGAATACTTATCCATCAAATAGGCCAAGAGATTTCTATCAGGCCAGCAGTGTTGGTCTGGTTGTTACATCAAAGGGCACTGGGAGTGAGGAATAAGAAAGCCATACCACAATTATTAACAATAAAAGACGGTACACTCATAGGTTCAGAAATAATAAATACTATTTGGCAGCATTTTTAAACAATGCTTTAATCGGAAAAGAGCAAGGACATCAATGAGGCCATAGATCTTGATCCAGATAGTTCTTATGATATCACTTTGGAGAAGGTACAGCTTAAGATTAGGAGTCTCCCAGAAAGAATTTACCCAGAGACACATGGAATACCAAAATTTATTCTTCTTCATTTGAAAAGATTCTTGGCATCCATAATCAAAGCCATAATTGACCACCTCACACAGGGTTATAGGGAGATTAAAAACTTCTACTCGATATTTGTTGTTCCATTTTTAAAAAAAAAAGAGACAGCCTCTGATCTAAACAACCTAAGACCCATTTCAATGATCCCCTTATTAATAAAAATACTTGAGCAGCTAATCAAGGATCAAATACAAAACAAAATCCTCAACTTTATTTCTAATAATCAATATGCCAAGAAGGGTGAGCCATTGATTAATGCCATCAGCGAAATAAAGCTCCTATTAGATTACATTAGGGCCAAAAGAATGTCCAAATTTATTGCCATTCAACTGGACATTGAGGTGGAATTTGACTCCATCAGATCAAACATCCTAATAGATATCGTCCAAGAATATGAGGTGCTGAGTTTCTACTTTAAAATAATTGCCAACCTACTAACAAATAGATCCATATTTATCATGATGAATGGCAAAGTCACTTCTGGATTTGATCCTTAATCATCTTGATCCCTCAGGGATCTCTGCTCAACTTGCTATTATTTGTAGCATATATCAATCTGCTACTGAGAGAGATCAAGAAGTTACTTCCAGGATTATATGTGTATGCCATTAGATGGGAGATAAGGCACATCAGTTATATGGATGATGTACTTGTCTGTTTCCCTTCCAGCAAGTATATACTCAAATTAGAAGAAATTTTATCCAATTATACCAACAATTTCAAATTGAAATTTAACATGACCAAATCAACCACATGGAAATTGCTAAACAGAAAGAGAATAAAATCAAATTTTATGGCAAATCTGCAAAAATGACTAGGTTTTGACTTTTACAAATCAAATGGATTGATGAGGTACCAAATTGAAGAATCACTACTAAGCTCAATACAATGGACAATCACTTCACTTACCAGGCTATACATCTCATAACAAGGTAAGGTCACACTACTCAACTCACTGGTGTTCCTGAAAATCACCTATTTTCTGGCTGGAATATGCCCATCCAGAAAACTCACTCAAAAAGTAAATGCCTTTTGAACTAAACTGTTTTGGGGATAAGAAGTTGCCGCAGTCAGTCTCTGAACATTACAAACACCAAGAAGACTTAATAATGGCCTTTTGTTCTATTCTATTAATACACTAATTATATAAAATAACTATAACTCACTATTTAATATAATAAACAAATACCCAACCATATCACTCAAAGAAGACACCACCCCTCTGGATTGGCCCCCACCAGCTAATAACAAGTAGATTAGTTCTTTTATACAAATATTTAAAAGATAATTGGCATAAAAAAAACCAATCACAAATAAAATAAAATACTGGACAGCACATAAATTACTAAATGGAGAAAAATGCATAATCAATGGAAAATTGAGTACCAAGACTTTATAATCAAATATAACCTGAGTTCCTTTCCCAAGAATGCCTACCTAGCACACCAAAGAAATATAAAGAAGATAGACCCTATGTGTCAGATGTTTGGCAAGGAAGAGGAGTCCATTGATCACATATTTATAAGATGTAATAAATTAAATTACCATAGAACACTCTTCACAAGATAAATAAACAATCCATTTGGGTAATTTATACCCATTAAATGGTGCATCAAACAAGGCATGTATGCAGAAATAAGGCTTACAATCTTCATGTACTTCACATTATGCTGCATACGATGTAAAATCACTATTGGGAAATTGGTAGATCCATAGGGAATGGAACTAAAGAAAATCATAGAAAAAATCAAACAAAGAGATAATTTACTAGCTCCAGATTATTTGGTAAATGTCACTTGGAGAAACTTCAAATAAAGAGGATTATCGCTAAATCTACAGAATTGAACTGCTGGAGAAGCAACTACATACATAGAAGTAAATATGTTAAAGCTGAATGTTTTACATCTGAAACCATAGCATAACAAAATAAACAATTTATATTATACTGTAATAGCAAGTAATAGCAAAATGTAGGTTTGCATTACATAATAAATTTCTCTTATATATATATATATATATTAAGAGAAATTTATTATGTAATGCAAACCTACTTTTGCTATTACTGTTTTTTTTTTTATATATAATATATATTAAAAATATATATATATATATATATATATATATATATATAATATATATATTAAGAGAAATTTATTATGTAATGCAAACCTACATTTTGCTATTACTTGCTATTACAGTATAGGAGTGCTTTCGATTATCTCAGTAATCTGTGTCAACTAAAGCTTTAGTTGACACAGATTATTGAGATAATTGAAAGCACTCCTAAGTGGATAAATTTTTTTAATTATTTAGTTACTGTATTTACAAATATTCAGTTATATAATTAGGTATATTGCTTTAAAAATACAGACATTGAATAATATATATATATATATATATATATATATATATATATATTGTAGCCCTTGGTTTGTCCAAGGCTCCATTTTTTTAAGTTAGCCATGAAAGAGAAGGTTCCATCCAAATTTTCCTCATAATATACGTATTTTTTTCTGTAATAAAATTTTTTAGCCAAGACCAAGTTTGAACCCATATTTATAAGGGATTGCATATGTTTGATTAGTAAGCAATCTAAAAATTTATTGTTAATGTGTTTATAACCAGAGGATTGTTTTATTTTAATTTATGGGTTAAATTAATATTAAAAAAATATTAGAAAAGCAAAATGTGTATATTTGTTGATAGGTTGACTGGGGAAAAAGGAGGTGTGTGACTATTAAAAACTACATTAGGATAGTGATGATGAATAGTCATTATTTTATGCTAGGTTGGAAATAAATAATTCATGAAAGTAAATATAAAATAATAATAATAATAATAATAATAATAATAATAATATAGGTAGAATAGTTGTAATAAATAAAAATTAAGGCATTAAAAATCTAAATTTAAAGAAAAGTATATACCTGCCATGTGTGTGTGTGTATATAATTTAATTGTAGATCTTGATGGTACAATTTACAATTAATAATCATTTCTTACATGTTGTAAAGCAATTTTAAATAAGAAATTAAAATCATTTTTAATAAGTTTAATATTAGCAGCTAAATTTAATTTAAAGTCTGAGTTTGAAACAGCTGTAATATATATCTGGTTTCACTATTAAAGGGGAAAAAGTAAGATTACTTTTAGTATAAGTTTCATTGGTATTATCTTACTCAGTTAATTATCATTCCTTAAAAGACACAGATCTCACTAAGGAATTTAAGTGGACCATTAATTTAGACCATTAACGATGATGGTCAGTCTGGTCTGTCAGAGTGTCAAAAATTAATTGGCAATTAATTGTTGGATTGTAAAATTAATCGTATCTGTTTGAAATGGAATTTGTGCCTGATTTTTCTGAAGGGGCAAAAGGTTAAATTTAATTGAGAAGGGGGAACATGTCAATTAATTATAAAGATAAAAAAACAGATGGACATCTCTATAAAAGCTGTGTTAATAGAAAAGGAGGGGCTTTTTATTTTAAACTGGCTTTTCTGTGACAGTTTTCTTCCATCTACTTAAAGAAAACTGTCTTATAAAATTTAAAATCGTTTTTATTGTATTTTTTGTCTCTTCAAAATAATTTGGCTAAATCAAACATTGTCTTAATTAAAAGAAGACAATGTATAGTGAGTAAATTTTAAGTGGGCACACACTTGAACCTCCAGAAGTCAGCTATTCAACATATTTACACCACAGAAGTTAAAATTTGAGTTTAATATCATTTATATATATGCAAATAGTAAAATTTAAAGCTCAAAAGTTTGATGTATATTTAAGTCAATTTAAACATATAAAATGAAATTAAAATTGGAAAAGGACAATCAAAAACAGACTGATATTGTGAAAAAGTTAAATGAAGGCTGTTTAACTGAAACCTGCAGAAAATTACAAAGTTTAAGGGTAATCTACCTAGAGTTGGAAATGAGGATCACATTCAGCAAAATAAAAACTGTATATATGATAGCAAAGGAACCGACTCTATCAAAAGAACTTTTTACTACAAGGACTTATATGCTATTATAAACCAGTCAAGGAGGAAAAAAACAAAAAGGAAAAATCAGGAACCTGGAAAGACACTTGCTAAAAGACTTATATAAGTATAGTTTTTTTTTTATTATTATTATTCACTCTTTATGTGTAGGACATTTAATATAGATAAAAAAATGAATTTCTTTCTTTGTAGTGTATCACGTATATCATCTATTTTAAAATTAATTCATGTAATAATTACTATTGTATTATTTTGGGGGTAGAAATTGATTTCAGATGATTTTATATATGTTTATTTAAATGCTTTTGCTATTATGGTCATTTTGGGAGTAGATGAAATCTATATCATATCTTCTGATATGCCTTATTTAAAATGCTTTACAAACAATTTTTTTTTAAATAAAAAAAAAGAAAACACTTAGAGATATTGTTGTTAGTATCAGACATTATTATCAAATGCTTGAGACTTATAGATGAATTGCTTGTCTATTGAATTGCATCATCATCATGTTTATTTTATTTTATAAAAGTGCATGGAAATAGTTTTGAGGATTTTATGCGCATTTCTTATTGCTTATTATTATTGTTATTATAGATTTAAGGCCAAAAACAAGCTGATTTATGCTTGGAAAATTTATGGGATCATATTCCAGTACACTAATTTGCAAGAATATTAACATTGCGAAAGTTTTACTTGTATAATTTGATGTTTTGAAAGATCTCCACAAACTCAGTGAAGTTTAACTCACTAAGATTTATGCTATATTCATAAAGAATTTGAACCCAGTGGAAGAGTTTTCCCACTTGAGTATTCTCTACACCTTAAGAAGGTTTCTTATTTTGATGGCCAGAGGCATTTGGTATACCTATGTTTTTATATGACTAGCCATAAAAATCCTAGCATATCTCAACCTTAGTGAAAAGGTTCTCTCTTATTCGGGTCACTGCCTGCCTCATATTAATATTTGATATTCCTTACATGTGTATGAGAGGATAGCCATGATAAGCAATATTATAAGTATTGGATACCAGGTCGCAAACTCAATTTAATGTCAGAATGAATGCAGATAATGTATGTGTGATTGGTGTATTTGAATATTGTTTTTGTAGATTTGATTTAGCATTCGAGCCAAAAATAATTAAGTTAATAACTGTTAAGGGTTAAATAAAACTTATGAATGATTGGTCATGAGCAATGCATATATAAATTTATTTAATAAATATTTACATGGCCAGCTGAGAACTTCGCTGGAAAGGTAATATTGTTAAAATATTATTATGTTATAAGAACATGAACATATAGAGAGTGCACTATGATGATGTTTGATCTCAATGCCAATTTATTTGCAATGACTTAGCCTCACTATTTTAAGATATTTCTGTTGTAAAGATTAGGGCAAAAGAATATTTAATCAGGATGATAGAATAAGAACAAGAAATTTGCGAGGGAATATCAGCTTTAGATTTGTTAAATAAAATTATTAAATTTAATTAGGGGAGAAATAGATCATGTATTTTCTAAAATATATCAATAATAAAAAGAGAAAGCATTGTAAACTGGAAGAAACTGGTATTTGCTATATTTAAGGTAAAAAGAAAGTGTAGATATAATGTAATTTATATGTTTTTGTATTGATGCTGAATTATAGTTTGTCAAATAAAATGTGTTATTTGTTTTAAATAAAATTCGCGTGTGTCTCCATGTTTTTGTGGGTTATTATTATCTAGATATTTCCAATCCAATCATACATCGATATATTATTATGAATATTTGAATTATCATATACATAACTGATATTTAGTAAAACTATTTAAAAGGTTAATTTCAAATACTTAAAATTACCAAATAATTTAATATTGTTGAAATATAAATCGTGGATAGAGATAGTATTATGTGATAGCGAGTACAGAGGGTGAGCATAAAATCCTTTCTCCATCCGTTGTATTCAAACCCCTCTAAACGCATTTTATTTTTATATAATTTGTTATAATTGCGACTATGTTTTATGACGTGTTTATAAAGATTTAATAAGCTTAAATGTTCCAGCTTTAATGTAAATTGATATTAAACTGCATTAAAGACAACTGAGATCACCCTGGAGGCGATCAAGAGAGGAGTGTTTATCTCCAATAACCTATGGCAGCTTATTCGATTTCCACACCTAATTGTTCGAAAAGCCCTGAGAAGAGATTATGATGAGAGAAATGAGCTAATAAAAATAAAAGAAAATAAGATGTAAATTTTTAATAGTTAAATAAATAATAGTGTAATAGACATATTGATGTAAAGATAATGGAGGAGTGGATCAGGAAGGTGGAGATGAATATAGAACTTTATAATTAGGATAAAATTTCATTGTAGCTTTAATCATAGTGAATGGGGACTGTGCTGAGAATAACCTAGAATTCTTACAGATATTAATATTGTCAATTTTAATGCGTTCTCAGTGTTCTTTAAATCGATTGTGTATTAACCCATTCATGAAATATTATTACTAAGAGTATTGAATTGAGATTTAACCTTTATATTTTATTGGAGCTGCAATTTGGCGCCCTGGCAATTAAGCTTATAGATGTTCTGTATCATCATCATCATCATCTCAGTAGGCCACAGAAATAGTGTCAGCTGGGAATGATGAAGTATCCATCATCCATTCTTAAAATGTTATAATTGGCATGCAGTTTATCTGCAAATGTGTAAATGCCATATAGTTTGATTATGGTATAATTAATCCATAATTTGGATGTGCGATCGTTTGAATAAAATTCTCATTGGTTATAATAAAGTTATAATTAGCTTAAACTATCCAATAATATATATAATATTTGTAAGCTCTCCCAATCGTTTTAATGCTATTTAAAATCCAATGTGGATGACCGATCGAAAGATTGCAAAATGCGTTTCATGTTACTTTAATAAGTTTTTATAAAGTTAACAAAATAAAGAATAACTTTTTATTTGTTTGAATTGATTTTATTTAATTACAAGTGGCCTGTAACGCGGTCTCACGAAGGAGATTATATTTAATTTATACGTATGAAATATATTAGTCTATACATTGTACTCGACAAATTATTGTATTAAATCTATACTTAGAAATTATTTAATCTATACCTATTATACTAGAATATATATAATTGATGCATTGCATATTTAATTGATACTTGAGAAATGCATCTGTCGTTAATTTATAATACACTTAAATAATTTTTAGTTAAATGGACACATTAAATTTTATATTTGGTTAGAAAATGGCCCAAATCTCAAATATTAATTTATTCGTTTAGTGAAAAACATTTTTGAATTTTTTAATTAGTTAGAATATATATATATATATATATATATATATATATATATATATATTCTATATAATATATATATATATATATATATATAAACATTACAAGCATAAAGCTAAACTAGTCAATATAAAATCAAAACTACCCCAAATCTAAAATTAAACCAGACCAGCATAAAAATAATATTAAAACACAACCTAAAGTTTCACTGCTACAAGCAGACTTCTCAAGTGTAAAGAACTACAAAATAACCACACATTATATATACTATTAAAAACTACCCACAAATCCATTCACTTCCCATCCACCCTTAATATTAAAAGAACTCTTAAATAAGTTAATTGCTTCAGAATAATAAATTTTCAATAATAAAGACTCTTTAATTCTTCTTTTGATTTCATTTCTCTCAAAGAAGACAACCTTAGCTTCATCAAAATCAATAGTGTGGCCTGTATCTTTTTCATGGACATACAAAGCAGAACTAAGATATCTATTTTTAACTCTACTTTTATGAACCTATATTCTTTCATTTAAACTCAAACTACTCTGACCTATGTAAACCTTCTTACAAAATAAACAAGGAATAAAATATACCACACCAGGAATAGTCTTTCTATATATTTTATTCCTTGTTTATTTTGTAAGAAGGTTTACATAGGTCAGAGTAGTTTGAGTTTAAATGAAAGAATAAAGGTTCATAAAAGTAGAGTTAAAAATAGATATCTTAGTTCTGCTTTGTATGTCCATGAAAAAGATACAGGCCACACTATTGATTTTGATGAAGCTAAGGTTGTCTTCTTTGAGAGAAATGAAATCAAAAGAAGAATTAAAGAGTCTTTATTATTGAAAATTTATTATTCTGAAGCAATTAACTTATTTAAGAGTTCTTTTAATATTAAGGGTGGATGGGAAGTGAATGGATTTGTGGGTAGTTTTTAATAGTATATATAATGTGTGGTTTTTTTGTAGTTCTTTACACTTGAGAAGTCTGCTTGTAGCAGTGAAACCTTAGGTTGTGTTTTAATATTATTTTTATGCTGGTCTGGTTTAATTTTAGATTTGGGATAGTTTTGATATATATATATATATATATATATATATATATATATATATATATATATATATATATATATATATATATTAATTCTAATGTTTTCACGGATAAAAGATGTCATATTATTATTACTATTTGCGGGATATTCCGTGTAGTGAAAAAGCTAAATGCTGACGTTTCAGTACAATATCAAGTACCTTCCTCAGAGCGTCCTCTTTCTCAAATCATAAGAATGCATGTGAGATTTAAAATCGTTTTTATCATTTTCTTTCTCTTCATATTTAAATTCTATTGGTTGAGAAGTTTTAAAATTTATTTTCTCTTCCAATAGTTTCTTCCAAATGTTGTTAATCTTCTTTAACTCACACCTTTCATTTATGCTCTTGGGCCTTTTAAAAATCTCTATAGCTTCTCTTAGCAATCTCTGGTCATATTGTTCAATTTTTGCTAAAATATTTGTTTTTTCAAAATTGATATCATGATTTGTTAATTTAATATGAGAATAAATAGCTGATGAATTGGATTTTTCTCTCACTGCCAGAATGTGTTCTTCCTTTCTAATATTTATTCTACGATTAGTCTGTCCTATATATGTATGTGGACAGACCCTACATGGAATTTCATACACACCATGACACTCCAAAGCAATTTTATCTTTAGGAAGAGGAAATATTTCACTAATTTTTTTATAAGTAGTAAAAATTGTGTGAATATTATTATTCTTTAAAATGTTACCAATTCTATCAGTTACTCCTTTAATATATGGCAAAATTGTCTTAATTTTTGATGTATCAAAATCTTTTTTCTTTTGATATGTATAAGCCCTATTAATAATTTTGTAATTAAAACCATTATGAAGAAGCATTTTATTAGTAGCAAAAAGGTCCCGGTGAAAATGGCTATCATCAGAAAGTCTCTTTGTTCTATCCAATAATGTCTTTGCCACTGAAAATAGTTGTGCAGGATGGTGATGAGAGGAAAAATATATATATATATATATATATATATATATATATATATATATATATATATATATATATATATATATATATATATATATATATATATATATATATATATATAACTAATAAATTTTTAATTTAGTAGTGCTGAATATAATTTGTGATAAATGAAAAAAAGTTAAAGGTAACACCACATCCAAAGTAAAATTAAAACAATTAGTAATTTGATTTGAAGAAATTTCAAATCCTAAAAATGTTGCTAATAAATCTTAAAAACTGATTTTTTCAAGAATGTAAACTTTTACTAATTAAAGAACAATGTTTAAAATTAATATTAAAATGATCCTGAAATTGATCATTGCATTATTGTAGAATGATAAAAGCATTGATTGATTCAATTTACAGAAAACAGTAAATATAGCTTACTTTCTACAGTGAGTTTATAATGGTAACTTATGATTATGATGATCAATTAAATTGATTTATCATTGTTTGTATTGCTATGATTTATTTGTTTTTATATAATGTTTAATTTGATACAAATAAAATGTTTTTTTTTATTTATTCACATTGCATCTTAATGTTTTTGTGTAATTTTCAACTAAATGGTTTAATATTCATACAATATGGATAAAGAGAATACTGAGTATTCATTTGAGTTGTTAAACAAATGTGCTTTTGAAGTATTCGGAAGTGAAAAAATAATTAATATTTTTCCATACTTACGTATTTAATTGTTATTAAGAATTTAAGAATATTTAATCAGGTTTGAATAAGTGCACTGAAAAATGTCAGTTCCAAAATATAAAATCCTTAGATCACTTCCAATTTTGACAATTCCAATGTTCAAATTTTCCATCAATCCCCAAGCAATAAATACATTTATTAATATTTTAATAAGGTTTTATAAAGGGCAGCATGTTAAATATGTTGATTTAAAACCAACTCATAACTTTTTTGATCACTTATGGTATTTTTTCTTCAGTCATAATTTTAATAAAAAAAAAAAAGCTTTTTCATCATTAAAACTTTATGTTTTAGTTATATTTTATTAAAATTTGCCAATTCAATAAAATTAATTTTAATAAAACATCTACTTTTCAAATACAAACCTTTTGTCTTAAATAAATTTTATTAAAGTCTTAAGTTCTAAAAATTAAAATGATCTTTAAAATTTGAAAAATATATGACAAAATAATTTTTTTCTAAATATCAAATATATTTAAGCAAAAGCTACATGTAAACATATATTTGTTAAAAAATTAATATTTAATAATTTTACAAAAAAAAAAAACTCAAATAAATAAAACATACAGAAAAGTTAAATTTTTATTGTAAGATTTTATCATTCTTATTAAAATTATACTTATTGAGATTTCTTAATGAAAACAATCTATAACAAAACAGTTTAAATTCACTATAAATGATGTTGCAGATCATTAAAAAACCAGATCTATGTACTGTGCATCTGATACCACACCAGTTTAAAAGCCAAAAACAATAAACAGCATCTCACCTGGAAGACAAAGCAAAAATATAATTCAAAAATTTTCTTGAAGTAATCTTGCAAATGTTGTTAAAACCATATTACAAAAAACTAAAATTGTTAACAACTTGTAGGGTGTAGTTTTTTTTTATCAATAAAGTACTTTGATTTTTACTAATCTGCCTGATAATGTTGAAATATTCAGTTTTTTAATTAATGAATCAATAATGACTAGACTGCAGTTTTAACATATATTTTTTTAAAAGTACATTAATATTATTTAAAATAATGATGGAAGAGTGAGTTAAGGTGGTAGAACTACCATATTATTTCTAAAATAAACAAGCCATGTAAATTAATGGAATTCATAATCAAAAAGTTAAATTTGTATTAAATAGAATAAATAAATGATAAATCTTGTGAAAGCAATTTATAATTTATTTTCTTCTAATGACATTTCTAAAAATATCTATTAAGTCATTACTTACTACTAAAATGAGGGTTAGTGCTATTATATTAACAATAGGCAGTCACACACATATAGATAAACTCAAAAAACTACAGCCATTTAATAGAACAGTCTTTCCAACAGATATCAAAAGAACAGTCATAGAATTTTTAAATCTCTCTAAAACTGCAAGTGAATTGTTTTGCTTAGGTTGGATTACATTAAAACTCGAAATTATGGTGCAACATGCAGGTACATGCTTTATTAATATATATATATATATATATATATATATATATATATATATATATATATATATATATATATATATAAAGAGCTCAATAAAAATTAAGACGCCTTCTAAATATTAAATGCTAAAATAAATTGTTGATGAGAATGAACAATGTGGCAAACTATCATTTTACTATGATGAAATATTATTGAATAATTGTAAAATAAGGTTTTGTCCTGACCTTAAGAGAGAATTTAGTATGAATACATACCATCTGGATCATATTCAGTATTATCATCTTCAAATGGTCCACTCCTCTGAATAATTTCTTGCAAAATTATTCCAAAGCTGTAGATGTCCGTCTTTTGGTTGGTTGGAAGATTTTTATTTCTTAATAGTTCTGGAGCTCGCCATAAAAGTTCTAAAGTAGTTTTAAAAAATGCAACAATATAGATAGATAGATAGATAGATAGATAGATAGATAGATAGATAGATAGATAGATAGATAGATAGATAGATAGATAGATAGATAGATAGATAGATAGATAGATAGATAGATAGATAGATAGATAGATAGATAGATAGATAGATAGATAGATAGATAGATAGATAGATAGATAGATAGATAGATAGATAGATAGATAGATAGATAGATAGATAGATAGATAGATAGATAGATAGATAGATAGATAGATAGATAGATAGATAGATAGATAGATAGATAGATAGATAGATAGATAGATAGATAGATAGATAGATAGATAGATAGATAGATAGATAGATAGATAGATAGATAGATAGATAGATAGATAGATAGATAGATAGATAGATAGATAGATAGATATCTTTTTTATCTTTTTTTTTGTGTGTAAACCATAAGTACACATTGCTAATTAGTTTATCATATAAATCACAAGGCCATAAACAATGCTTTAAAATAAACAATAGAAAAAAATAAACAATAAAAGATCAACCGCCAGGTATCAAAGCAATATTCTAATAGTAAATAGAAATCTATTTATTGTCAGGGTTTAAGAATTTAAATAGATTATAAGTTAGATCAATTGGATAAAACAAGTAAGATTAAAACTACCCAGAAGTTACTATATAAAAGCAAGATAAGCTCATCCTGTTTAATCATTTATTTCACTCATGGCCTATTTAAAATCTTAGAACCAGAAAACAAATGAATTTATGTTTATTATCTAAAAAGATGTCTCTATAACATGTGGATGATCTTCCATTATTTAATTATCTTTTATTTTTTTGATTTTAGACATAGGGCCATGGTGTTGTAATTAGTTCATTATAGTTTTCAAAAAAAAACTTTATTGAGCTTAATAATTGTACAAACAGAATAAAAAAACAGGAATACCAATACATATATCATCACGACAACTTGACATTTACATGAAGAATCGTGAGAAAAAAACACAAATATATTAAACAAATTTATACAAAATAAAAATTAAAAAATTATACCTTTACCATTAGAAATATTAATAACAGAGATCAATAAATATATATTATTGTCCAACACTAAAGGATTTCAAGTGTCCATTCTTCACTCTGTCTTTTTCAGCGTAATTATTTTATGTAATCAAGTTTTTATTAGATCTCTTTGCCCAATTTTTTCCTCTTCTTTCATTATAGGCGTGAGCCGCATTAGTGACCACGTGAATGTATAAATGATGGTTGATGAAATGTTTTCATCCCTTCGTCTTATTATTTCTATTTTGTTCCAAAAGATATTTGGATGCCTCCTTGTATTTGTATTATATGTAAATGTAAATCTGGTACACCATAGTGAGAATAGTATAAATGTACTGGCCCTAATGTGTGCATTTACCTGTCGCATAGGATTGAAGTAGTGCTTGTATAGCATACTTTTTATTTTTAAATAAATTAGGAATTACAGCCCGAATATTATCTAATGTAAAATAAGAAAAAAGTATATGTGACTGATTTTCTATTTCTCTTTTGCAAAGCCTGCACACATCATCAATGTTAATGCCGTTCCTTTTATAATGAAAGAAATTTAGAGTCATTAATGCTTATAGTTTAGTTTAAGTAGAAAGTCATAGTATTTCGGTTCTAGTGACCAGTACTTAAATTTTTTTGTTAATTATTTGTTGTTTATATTTAAAAAATGTTTATTATTTTCATTTAAAGATAAAAAAATAGATTAGTATGTATATTTTCCTATACCTACGCTTAGTTTTCCGTGTTCAGATCGGTGAACTTATGATATTTAGCAGTATGACACGGTGGTGGTTTATCTGTTGGTATAATTTTATAGATTACTTCAAGATATGGAAATAGCCTTATGCGTGATGAAATTAAATTGATGGTTTTCCGAATTTGAAATATTTTTATTGTGTGTAATTCTAATCCATTTTCCAGTAGAGGATTTTGGATTCATTTAATTGATATTGCAGACATCTTTTCCCCCACAATAGTTTTCTACATAAGCTATCAATTTTTAATGTGAAGACCTTGCTATAAATAATTATTGGCGTATAATATGAAACTCTAGTCATCACTACAAGGTTAAAAAGTGCCACTTTTGCATATAGTGACGTGTAAGATTTTGAGAGAGAATTGATTTTTTTTTTTCAGTTTTATTTATTAGTTCTCATTGGATTTATTTCCATGTTGCTTAAAAAAAAAAAAAAAACCCAAAAAGGGTTATGTATCCCTTTGAAAAATTCTTCATGATAGCGTCCTTTATATATTGTCTGTGCGCTTGATTTCTTCATACTGAATTCAATCAAGCTTATATGTTTTTGTCTAATTTTGGAGAATTTTTATAAATTTTGGAATTTGTTTTTTCGATGTTAGAAACATAGATATATCATCTACATATACTACACATGGAATATTTGTTTTTAATTCTGATATGAATATTCCTGCTAAATCGTTTTATTTTGCTTTGATCAATGGATTGATATATAATGTGAATAGTAGGGCACTTAATGGCGATCATTGTGGAATTGAACAAAATGGATTAAAAGATGGTGAATGTTTTCCATTGAGTCTAATGTGTATTTCCCTGCTCAGAAATAGATTTGTAATCAAGTATATTAATGAAGTTGGTATTGATGTTTTTATTAGTTCATCAATTAATAGATCAATTGGTATTATCTCAAATGCATATTTTTTGTCTAGTTTCACTACAACTGGACCATATTTCTTATTAGATCTGACTGAATCTATAATTGCTTTAAACAGAAATACTGCTTGACCTGTTGAATAGCCCTTTTTGGTGAACTGCAATCTCTAGAGTTGGGACAATATATAGGGTTGAATTTTTTTTCTTGATTACTGACTCTAGTAGCTTAATGTCAAGTGGACTCATTGATATTGGTCTGAGAATTGTAAGTATGGATATGTTTTCCTGTTTTTTTTTATAAGTGGTATCAGAGAGATTGAATAGAATCCTTGAATATTATATATTTGCTTTGTTAAAAAAATTTGCTAAATTTGCTAAGTATTTTGAGGTAAATTTAGTTAAATGATTATATATGAACAAGGGTATACCATGCATCCCTGGGTGGCATGATTTTGATACTGTTGCAAGCCTTTCTACAAATTCTTCAGGTGTAAATTTTAAATTATTTTCTGGTATTCCCAAGAAGTTATGTTTGTGAGTAAATTTTTATCCCTTTTGTAATTTTGTTTTAAAATGTGATAATAGTGTTTGCATCATGTTGTTGCCTGTAATGATTTCATTATTCATATTTATTGCTTTTGAGACTCTATTTACTAGTCAATGACTTAAAGCCCATCTAATATATTGTCTTGACCAGGTATGTGGATGATTTAAGTATATTTTCTTTTTTTATATTGCTATATATTCTCTGAGTGTTTCACACACTGCTTGGTATGCTCTTCTCATTGCCATTACATTTTTGCATCCTTCTGCTATAGTAGAGCTATAAATTATTTATTTATTAATGTCATCTGCAATAGCCAGGACTTTTGATGTGCTGGTTGATTTCTTGTTACACTGTCTATTGTACAAGATATAATATTTACAAATGTTATCCAGGTTTGATCTGGATTCATTTCAACATTTATAATTTTGAATAGTAGTTTATATATTTCTGAAAATAGATGTTTAGTTGTGTTACTGGGCAGAAGCATTCTAATGTTTTTACTGTTTGTTATTAATGGTTTGTGTATAAAATCATTTTTAAGAGTTACTATGCTTACAGCATGGTCCGAAAAAGACATGTTTATCAGAGATAGGGTCATCATATGGTGCAGTGCTGGTGAGTAAAACACCAGCTCAATCATGGATGAATATCTGCCATTATTAAATGGGACAGAGTTCTGTGGCAGAAACCCTTCTGTCATAAGTAGAAAAGCCAGTAAGTGTAACCATTTCATGACAAATTTGTTATATGTCATGTTGAAGTCCCCAATCAGTATAATGGGATTGGTTGAGAATGCAAATTTGGCATTTAATGTATTTATTAATGTATTGATTATTTTATGATCTGGTGGGATGTAAACAAATATAATATTAAGTATTAAAGACTTCTGTTATAATGTTGTTATCAGCATCTCTCTCTCTCTCTCTCTCTCTCTCTCTATATATATATATATATATATATATATATATATATATATATATATTGTGCCCTTTTCTATAGTCAGAATCAGCTCATCATAGCAAATTATTTAAAAAATTTGAATTTAGACCATGTTTTGTGGACGTAATAGTTATATTGTATTAATAATATCTTAAAAGTACAATTTGAAGCTAAATAAAATTACGGAATGTATAAAATTATAATGGATAACCTTAAAATAGTTAAACAAAGCTAAAAATATTATTACATATGGTTGGAAAAGCTGACCTTAATAAATAACGCAGCTATAAATATTAAAAAGTATGTTTAAAAAGTTCAATTTTAATAGTCTTAAACTTATAGTTAAATAAATGTTATATTTATTTTTATAAATTATATTTCATAATTATAATTAATATCGTATATTTTAAAAGTAAGCTTCATGGTAGTGAAAGTTATATTTAGTTCTATATTTTCTAAATTATTCTTCCAAATTTTGTATTATTGTATTATTTTATTTAATACAACAAGTGTTGCAATTTATTATTCATTCCCAGACAGAAAATCGGATACAGTCTGTCTTAGTTATATCAGTCATGTGACTTGTATAATATATGGTTATATACACATTCTTGCTAGTATTTAGATTAGTAAAGTTCAAAAATATTGTAAAATTGCATTATAGAATTGGATATAATTATTACCTATCACAAAAGCAAATATTAAGTTAGTCGTTATAAAATGTTTTTAAATAATGTAATAAAGACGAATACAGCTAATAAAAATTAAATGTTTTGTTTTAAAATAAAATAGATAAATTAAATATTAAAGGTAGGATAAACTTATTAAATATTGTTTTTAAAAGTCATTTTAAATATTTAATTAATTTAGTAAAGTAATAATTGATTTAAAATTAATATTTTAAATAATATTTTGAAATTATATGTCATATTTTATATTTTGAAATTTAACTGTGTAAGAATGTAACATTATGCAAATTTGGTATCAAATGAAAAGTAAGAATCCACCAATAGGATGAGGTATTTTACAGGGTATAAATACTGTAGCAACGGGGGGTGTCAAGGGTGATCAAAGTTGTTGGTGATCGATATAAAAAGTAATTTTAAATTTTTATTATTTTAGTCAATTTTTTAGTGCTCTCGTACAATTTATTTGCAAAACTAATAGGACATTTATTTTAAAAGTATTTGCAAAGAGAGTGTAAAATAAATATATTTTAATAACTTCATTTTAAATATGCATTGTTAATTTTAAAGTTCTTTTACCAGGAATATTCATCAGAAACTTAATATAACTTTGCAGTAAAAAATATGGAAATGCCGATAAGTAAAATGTATTTAGTGGAAATTTTAAAAATAAGTATAATAATTGTGAATATAATATTAATAATATTAACTAAGAGGGCTATTCCAGTAAATAAATTATTATTATGGACCTTTACAAGAAGCTTAATAGAAAAGCTATTTCATGATTAAAAGTGAAGTACACATTAATTTTATATAACCGCAAGATAGTCCAAGATTAATAGGTAATATGACAAGTATATTATATAATAATTTATGGAAACAATGCTATAGAAATAAATGTTATATCCTTTTTGAAGGAAAACATTATAAATATTGGCAAGAAAATGTTTTAAGTAAAGACTAATGGAAAATATTTACAAAAGTGTATGTTATAAAAACCTGAGGTATATAGGCTTATATGCACTTATAGAATTGTTTAAAAAACTGAATTTTAAGATAATAAGGAAACTGCTGAAATAGATAATAAATAGCAATAAATTTTATTAAAGAGGAAACCTACAAAGAAAAGGAATACATGAGTAAATAAAAAATGGAATTATGGAAATATGTTATATTGTGCAAAAAGTTTATCCGGATAGTTCAAGCTAAGCCAATGGGATAAGATGCATCACTATGCCACAGATAAGGAATATTCTAGAATGGAAGTTTCAAGGAATTATTTTTAAATGTTATGATTATTATTTTAATAATCATTGTTCTGGACAATAGAAAACATAAACTATTATTCTATTAACTTTTCCAGAACAGATTAATGATTATTTTATTTAATTTTCAAGGATTTTCAGATGTCATCGCTTATTTTTATTATAATTTTAAACATCGTTCATTGTACTGGAAGTTCGTATAATGCACCTCCGGAAACAGTTTTGTCTTGTTCATCATCATTAGCAATGGGGGAGTTTCAAAATCACTCTTGAAGAGAACATTTTAAAAAAAAACTCTCGAGAAAATAAAATATTTGAACTGTATAAAGAACATTCGTTTTCAGCTGAAGATTAAATAAATATAGTTTTGACTCATTTATTAATTTTAAATGTAATTATTTTTGGTTTATAAGAGTAGGAACATGAATATTAATTTATTGATAATATTATAATCTTATAGTAGAATAATTTAATAATTTAAATAAGAACATTTAAAGATAAATGTGTGGATGTGTTTTCTGTATGCAATGTTGTATCTAATTGATGGAAAAAGAAGACTGCAAAAGTGATGACAAGTTAATATCACTTGGTAATAGTTAATGAATATTGATATATTTTATTATATATTTTTTGTTTTTCTTTTTTTTTTTGCAGATTGCCTATGAATTATAATGTATGGAAGTATAAATATTGAATTATATGCAAACGCATTTGTACAACACTTTTAAATTATGAGATTAGGATTTATTTTGGGAATATGCATACTATAATTTTATACTAGTAATATAACACAACATGATGATGAGTATTTATGTGATTTTTTTAAAAACTTTCATATTATTGGATGTTCAATGTATTTATATGACTAGTTGTATGTGTTTAGAATATAGAATAAGAAAGTAAAGCAGACTTTTCTTGTGGATTAATGAGATCGCTCTAATTATAATTGAATTTTGTTTATTATTTTGAATATGCAAGTTAGGTATTTGTCAATGTAAGATTTGATAAATCTTTTAGGAAATAATGATAAGATAGTGACTTGATTGTAATATTATGAACATGAACCCAAAAGATGATATTAAGGTAGGATGTAATAAGGGAATATGAATAGTATTTTGTAATTTAGTAGATATACAATACAGTTAACAAAGCCCTGTAGGTGTTTATTTATTTGTGGGCAGTGTCTATTTTTTAAGTATTGATGTTTCAATAAAGCTGAAGGAATAACTTCATTGGTAGTATTGGAGAAGATTAAACAGAATAGGCCATGCCTCTGTTTCTGATAGATACACTGTGCCATGGTATTTTTCTCCGATATGTGCTATGAGTTATACTCTAGTTTTTCTTCCTTAGACCTACACATCTATTTGCTATCTAGATTTCCAAAGTAACTACATCGCACAGTATGGTATATTTTTAAAGTAATAATAGATAATTTAGAGTTTAAGATATGCTATTGTCTGAATAAGATAAGTTCATTTACTTGTAAGAAGAAGTATAGTTTGTGCAAATTGGAATTGAAAATCCAACAGATCCAAAAGGAAAAAGAATCATAAAATATGTTTTAGATTTTATTTTGGAAAATAAAATAAATGTCAGGAATAAAATATGTAAGGCAAAGTTGCTTTTGAAATATTAAATAACTGTTCAATATTTTATTTCATTTTAATGAGTACTGTATATTTTTAAAATATAATGTTATAAAGTAAAACAATATAAACAATAAGCATAAGTACAAATTTTATATTATTAAATAATAGGGAATATATCAGTGATTACAATGATATAGTATTAGAGTAATATTAAATGGGATGTACTACATTTAATAATCATAGTGTAGTGAACAATGATATCCACACAATCTAGTAATAAATTATCAGTAGATATTTTATATGATATCTTTTAACATTGCAAAATGAAATTGTCTAGTGAAAAATATCCATGCTCGATTATTGTTATTATTTTGTTTTATACTATGTTTCAATAGATGTTTTAAATAAAAAAAAAGAAGCATAGTTAAATAATAGTTAAAGATGTGATATGTTTTAAATAAGTATAAATAAATGTAATTTTATCATAAGATTGATCACAAAGAGATCAATAAAATTGTATTGTTTTATTATTATTACTTTAGGCCAGAGTGAAGGCTTAACTAGGTTCTAAATAAAAAATGTATAACGATGCAAATTTAGGATATCCAGTGTAAATATTGTAAATAAATTGTTATTTTGTTTTAGTGTTATAATAAAACTTTGTTAAAATTGTTTTTTCAAAATTTGTGTGTTCTGGTTGTTTCTTTTTCCCATCGCGATACATCTAAAACACAGAGTCATTGAATCAAAATAATATTTTTGCACAGAAATAAATAAAGAATTATTTTAAGAATTTGAATATTTTCTTGGAATTTATTTATTTAAGAAATCACATTTTTACATTATCTTATGGTTATAAATTAGTTATCATAATAGTACATCGAATTATATGCTATCTGTTGCCACACATTTATTTGTAGGATTATGAAGTGCTGCCACATATTTTTCTTACATTATTATATGAAGATGAAAGATTATACTATAGTATTTTTATTATTTTATTATAGTAATAAAATTATAGTGAGGAAAAAGATATACAAAATTAGTCCATCCAATGAAGAATATTATTATTATTTTTTATTATTATTATTAGTTAAGCATAGTAGATTATGAAATAAAAATCCCTTATCATATTTTACTACTGTGATTTTAATTAACTTAGAATACTTTTATGAACCTGAGATTTTATTGAGCTAAATTATTATAAATAAAAGATTAAGATTTAATTATTAGTTTAATCTTAATGAGAAGGATTTATTAAAGTTGTAAGAATACTATAAGTTTATTTATTTGAGATAGTAATAGGGGGGATAGTGTTCTTATGCCATTGAGGTAGTATCCTGTGGGATATTGGCTCAAGGTAATCTTTCTTGTCATCTGTATTTCACTTCCAAGTCTCATGATATAATAAATATTTATCTATTTATTTTATAAATTGAACCTTTTCATTATTTTGCTAGTAGAATGTTTTAATATAATATAGGATATTTTATTTATCAATTATTAGTATTTAACCAAACGTAATCATTAACTGAGCTAACCCATTTTATTTTATATTATATTGCAAACGGAAGTGAAATGCAAATGGCATGATTAGAATATATATATATATTGTGACCTTTATTTAGGTCCCTGTATTAAATAATCCAAAATTTTAAATCATAAAAATATATTTGGCATTAAAATCTTAACAAGTGGCTTTCAATAAAGACTGTTCTGGATGCACTAGGAAATCTGCTTGAGTGGAGAAGAGATTTCAAACCCAGTATAGGCTTTAATTAGGGATATAATAACAATTTAAAAGTATTGTTATTAATTGAGAGATAAATATATTGCTATTTTATTATTGTTGAATAGCAATTGAAATAAATAAATTAATTAATTAATTAAATTTGTAAATCTTGTAAAATGAATCATTATAGTTAATTCTTAAGCATATTTTTTTTTGTAGTGTATTGAAAACAATCTTGATTTTATGGGTAGTTATTAAAAACAAAGAAAGAGGGGGTAATATTAATATATTCACACTAAGGTTATTGGTCCATTTGTTACCACAATGCATTATGATACAAGCTATATATGATATAACAAAGCTGTGGGGGGGTGATTAAAAAAAGAATTAGAATCAACAGACTTCAACTCTAATCTTCTAAAATAAGGAGGAAAAAAACTGAAAAATCAGAAAAATTTGGAATCTATTTGAACGGGATTATAAACTATTGTTTACTTAAAATGATTGAATAGAAATCTCAAAGCCTTGCAATCATTTCAATGCTATTTTTCCATCGATTGGATAGTTCCTGAAAGTCATGCTATAATGGAAAAATAGAAAACGATGTGAATAATAATTTACTTCAATAAACATTACTTCAAACCCAGAACAATTCCATAGAAAGTAAGCTTTTGCTTTTATTTTTTTTATAATTTTATGTTCTCAGATTTAAAAATGACTCACAAATTATTTACATTTAAAAGAAAGGGCTGATGAAAATGTTTGTCTTCACACACTTATTATTAAGTAGAAGAATGTGCTTACTTATAAATGATAATTTCAATAAAATAATTTGAAATAATTTTGAAGAAAGGTTTCAGGAGATAAAATAAACAAATCAAAAAAGTCATTTTTTAATCATATAACTTGTAGTACAGTTAAAAGAAAAATGCATGAATTATTCCCTATTCTTTCTTAATAAATAAAACTCATCTGCTAATTTTTCTTTAGTGCCAATTTGTGTAATGATAGAAATGGAAAATTACAGATTAATTAAAATGCTAAGGATATCGTATTTATAATTGGATAATTTTTTCTTAGTATTGCTAAACAGTTATTACTTTGCCAATGGAAATGTAATAAAATAAATATTTACTTTTAAAATTTTACTGGGTAATGCATATAAATAAGATTTTAAAAAATGTTTGAAAAATGTCCAAATTACTTAAAGTTGTTACAGACATTTACCATGGAGGAAAGAACAAAATCAATAAATAATTTTAAAAAGTTTAATGTGTTAATTGCAATGAAACTCTAAAGTCATTTGTAAGGAAAACTATCTGGATTAAAACGTGGATAAACCGATGTTAATTATGCTACAATTGAAAACGTTTGAATATTGTCTTATTATGTTAGCATCAAACAGGATAATATATATATATATATATATATATATATATATATATATGCATTATTTGAGAATGGTTACTCATCATAATATCAGTTCTTATCATTTTAGCTCACAAGGATGGAAAAATAAACTTTAACAAATAGGACAAAATCTAATGGGAGAAAATGTTCATTTATTTTTATTATTATTATTATTATTGCTATGTTAGTTTATAATACTTACATCATGTATCATTTGGGAATTTTATATATATATATTTATTGTGGTACAAGATATATTTGGTAAAGATATATAAAAAAATATACATTTATTCCACATATATTTTTGCTATCTTCCCAATTAAGGAAAAACATATTATTAAATGGCATTTATCTGGGGAGAGAGGGAAATATTTATCTCTCATACTTTTAAAATAGCCTTTAATATTTTATTAAAGTATGAACAAACAGACATTTTGTCAAAGATATACTATAATGACCCAATTATTTTCTTATATGAAGAAAATTGATCTAAGCCTTTTTCATTTCTTAATTTTGTATAGGAATGAACATGTCCACTTTAAATATAAATGCAGGTTGATCTTCATTGTTTACATGCATAGTGTTTACTATAACAAAAGTATAATTTTTATTTTAAAATAATTAATGATTCATTTGGCATATATTTGGGTTTGTCTATTAATACATTAATAGTTTCTGCATTGTGAAATGGAATATTTATATTTCCACTTTTATTGTTAGTGTTGTTTTACTTTTCTATAATATTGAGAAGGATTTGTGATAGCTTTTAGCTGCTAAGTATGTGCCACATATAATGGCATCAAATAGAATAATATTAATATTAATATTGAGCATGGGCTGATGGAGAATCACCCATTGCTGATTGCATCAGAGAATAGTATGGTCAAGGCTGAGTAATAATTAATGCTTAGTTAGCATAATTAATCCTAAAGAAAGAATATCCATGGTTTGAATTCTATTTTTCCATGATGAGGACAAACCCACACATGTATACCTATAGAGAGGTATTAGAATTAGCCACATTATTATACAACTATAATGTTGTTTTGTAGAGCCTCCCTTTTATCATTTAATTCCTTATGAGATTATAGAGTTAGTTTTTCACCGTGTATGGTAAAGTATAGTATTTCAAAATCCAATAGCAAGGATAAGATGATGTTAGATTAAGGAACAGTGATCTAGCTATAGTGTTTGCCTAATTATAATAGTGTTTTATGATGTCATAGGATCTTCATCAATTTATAGACAAACCAAACCAAAACCAATTAGTGATTGTAGAACTTATAAATGTAAGAGCAAGAAGTGCATGTGGGCAATGTGGATTTATCTTCATCAAGTAGTGATTCACCAATGGATTGGTAAGATCAGTTAACTATTTGATGATTAGGTTGTGGACATAGGTAATGTTTTAGTGTTATATGTGTATTTGACTTATGATATCTGTCCCCACATTAATACAATAAATCTTTCTGTATTAAAAGATAATAAATTATTAACTGTACTGTATATGATAATTGCCCTTATCATATTCCAACAAGTCAAATAGCTATATTTTAATACCTTAAATCACAACTTCAAGCTTTTAGATTTAAAAAGTTGTGTATAATCCAAAGACATAAGTACATTTTGTTTATAATTAAAATGCTATTTTAATTTAAATAAAGTTTAAATCTCACATTCTAAAAGATAGAATAATAATAGAAACCTAGCCTGTAATAATAGTGGCACTATAAACATCACTGTATTAGTTTATCTCATTTGCTGAGTATATAGTCAATGTGATACCAAGTATTTGCCATCCCAGAGTTTAATTTGATGTATTGGTTTTATTTCAGACAATGTGTCTGAAATAAATATTTGTAAATATTGTAAATAAATCTTGTTGTGTTTAAAAATTTATTTAGTTGCCTGTAGTCTTATTGCTAATCACCATACACACTATTATTGTTATTGCTATTGACATATCAGAAGATTATAGATTGAAATCATCATCAACCAATATAGTACCATTAACTATATGTTGATATATCATAATAATTTTGTTAAGCCCTATAAGTTATGAGTACATCTAAGGCATCATCACTTAACAATAAAAATATGATTAACCTAGAGTACATATTATTTAAGTGATATACTAAAAGATAAACCCTTAATATTGGTTTAATTGGTTTAGTTGAACCCGCAGAGCTATCTTGATCACATGGTTTATAATTATTTGAGAAAAGGAATTTGGTAAGTTATTGTGTTTAGTTATTAAAAAGTTATTCCTATTTCTTAAATTTTAATGTTTATAATAGTTTTTGAATGTATAAAGTTTTTATGGGAAACTGCTAAATATAGTTGTTAATTTGAATTTATATTAAGAGATGTTTTGTGCATTCTATTCGGATAGTGGTAAAATCCCTCTCACTGACCCAAGTATATTTTGTATAATTATCTTTGAGTGTTTGAACCCTGAGAAGAATTAGTTGTTAAGTTTCAATGTAGAATTTGAATTTGTAGTAAATTTTATGGCTAGTTATTTATTATAGTTGGACTTGAATTAGAGTACTTTCATTGTTTTATGAAAGTCAGCCAAACTTTAAAGTATAAATTACTTCTTTTGTCATAAACATGTATAGCTTGTTTTAACTTTATGATAAATATTCTGGTTGTGTCAAGCTTGGAATCCCTATTTTAATTTAACTTATCTTCATACCATTTAATACAATATTAGTTTATAGTTTAAGATTTCAGTCTCCATTATCAATATTATTCTTCAATTTTATCTTGATCATTCTTTTATTTATTCATTCTCATTTGGCATTAATTCATTATCATAATTGATTAATTATACATTAACTTCTATTCTTCTTAGCATCTTAACTATTCATTAACTCTTATTCTATCATCATCTTAATCTTTCATTATTCCCATACATCTTCGTTCTTTTCTCTTCATTCTTAGACTCATTTCATTCTACTATTTAATTATTACTTATTTTCATCATCCATTTAGTCATCTACATCCTAATTTACTTATTATTTCATTTATAATTTTAATTTCATAATCATTCCGGAGATATAATTATTGGTTACTTATTGGTTTTCTGAATATCAAATTTAGCTCATCATATTTTGTTTGTGTGGATTTTAAAGCTGATTTGACCAGAAGTTATTATCATTATTAATCACCTTGTGATCTTCTTTAGATCTATAGTTTCATGCTAGTTTTATTCAATACAGGAATCATTTCGTTAGTTTAACCTTTTTGTTTTTTTATGCTTATATTCTTGATAATGAGAGTATGATAGGTTACAAAGGGCGGATTTGGTGCCATGAAATGTGTGGCCAGATTTGTATATATGATCCCAGCGTTCAAAGAGAAGGACACAAAGGCAGATTATAGCGCGAAACATGAGTCTAGATTAGTTGATGATCCTAAGAGGTCACTATATATATATATATATATATATAGATAATTTAAAATTATATATATATATATATATATATATATATAATTTTAAATTATCTAAATTGACAATTTTTACTAATTACAATTTTCATCCCTGCTGAGGGTGAAACGGTTGCCTTGGAAAAAGTGGTGCATCCATGACTATTAAGATATGTTGATGGATCTATTTGTGATCTATTATATATTTTTGTTTTACTTAATCCTATTTTGTTTTACTTAATCCTATTACCTGTGGCTGGATATATTCATCAATTTTTTTAATTCATAATTTTTTTTTATCGAATTTAATCCTCGAACATTTAAAGAACCTATTTTTATCCTCATGTTTGTTTTTATTTATTTATGAACTTATAATACTTGTTTTCTTGATAAATTTCTCTTACTATCTGTTTATCAAGTCCACCCTATGCGACTACTTTTCAGTTATAAGACTTATATTTTAAACAAGGTACACTTACTGTTGCCATTATAACAGCCTCTTCATTCATTGTAGCTTCTGCATTAGAGTCTGGAGGATCCTTTAGAATTGTTTTAACTGTTTTTGTTGTTGTCATCAAATGGTGATAAATCATCGTCACTTAATTCAGATTTTTCTAAGTCAGGTTTCCTACTACGATTTTGTAGTGGAAAGTGTCCGGGTTTATGTTTAACTGATGTATTATTTATTTCTGAGTCTATTTGTTGAGGAGTCGATATTAATGTGTTTAATATATCCTCCGAGGTTTTATTGATGATTAGCTTTGAAGAATGAATATATACATTTGTTTCCATTACTTCTATGTGCTTTTGAAATATTTCTGTTTTTCATTTTGTGTGTATTGGGTTGTATCCGCTTGCTCATTTATTTGAAATTTTGTTTTTTTCCTGGAATAATACATCTATCCCATGCTGTGTGTTGTCTATTTCATTTGTGGTGAAACCCTTACATTTATGACTCAGTATCACTCTCAGCTTAAAGTGCTGCCATTTTAGTTTTGAGCACTCACTGATTGTGCATCCTCTTTCTTTGCAATTAATGCATTGTGGTTTTGCTCCATAAATTATTAAAAGAAGAGTTGTTTCTTGGACTGCTATCATTTGGGCCTATGTTTTTATTTAAACATACTTTAAATTGGTAGCTATTACTTAAAATAGGTATGAAGTGTTTTTTAAATACATATTTTGAAATACTATTTAAGTTAGATAGCTGGATTTAAAGACATTTTCATGTCCGAAAATTTCAGAGTTTTTACTTAAATATACATATGAAATAAGTGCTAGTTTTTTGAGTTGATGTTTTAGGTCTAGTGTCCAAATATTCTAGTTCTCCACTGACATAAGCTATAAACTCGAAACCAGTTAGTCTGGAGATGAGACTGTTCTGGATAGAGATTTTAAATATTTTCTCATACCACACTTATTAATTAAGAGCTTGTTTGAGCTATTGGTATGCTACAAGCTTATTAAAAGTAATGTCACGTTATATATGACTTGCTTTTTTAATTATTATAATTTTACCTTTAAGGCTTTGGCTATGCTGAGGCTATTAAAATATGGTCAATCTGAATTTAGTTCAGTCCCATATAGCTATTTAAGTTAGATATCTGGATTTAAAGACATTTTCATGTCCGAAAATTTCAGAGTTTCTACTTAAATATACATATAAAATAAGTACTGGTTTTTGAGTTAATGTTTTAGGTCTAGTGTCCGAATATTCTAGCTCTCCACTGACATGAGCCATAAGCTCGAAACCAGTTGGTCTGGAGATGAGAGTGTTCTGGATAAAGATTTTAAATATTTTCTCATACTGCACTTATTAATTAAGAGCTTGTTTGAGCTATTGGTACGCTCTCTGTATTGCATTTTTGTAACTACTAGCTTATTAAAAGTAATGTCACGTTATATATGACTTACTTTTTTAATTATTATAATTTTAGCTTTAAGGGCTTTTTTAATTATTATTAACATATTTTGAAACCCAATCACTTCCCCAAAAGACTGCATTAGTTTTTGAAGTTGATAATATTATAATTTAAATGTGTTTTTTATTATTCTATTAACAATATTTTCTCGGTCTGGATTTACTTTGATTAGTGCTAATTTACAAGGTGTTTTGATTTTTTTCTTCAAATCTCTCTTTTTGTTCTTCATTAGAATATTCCACTACAATATATCTGTGATTTGTATGCTCAGCAATTCGAAATATTGAACCCCATAGATTATTTTCATTAATTGCTTCATATAATAGATCTTTGGAAAACTTATATAATGTGCAGTGTATATCTGTGATCGGCTAGTAAAAAAAACCTTTGAAAGAGAAATATTAACTTCATGGGATGGTTGAGTTGAAGACTTCTGCTGTTTTATTTAGGCTTTCTTCTGTCCAGTTATCTTCCACAACATTAATTTGAATTTCTGATGTTTCTGAAAGCATATCTAGTTTCATTATATCATGAATAGTCGATTGATGAAATCTTGGACTCTTTGCCCTGCCTTCTTATCATTATTTAAATTGTCTACATTCTCACTGCCTATCTTTTCCTGAATTGTTTCTGCATACAATCGTAAATTATACTTATATTCACTCGTGGTAATCATGGCATTTGCCATGCTTGTTTTTTCTGTAGATTAACAACCAAAAACCACCTGCAGGGAGATTTGAATTTTATATAAAAGTGTATCCTTTTTGATCACTTCGCTATTATTAATAATAATGTTTGGTTTCTGTATTAATTCAATGGCTTGTTTAAGGATTAAAGCTAAGGTGAAATTTCACAGTAAATTTTACTCTTGTTAATTAGCACATGTGAATTAAATAGTTGTGCTTTTGAAAGTTTATAAAATAATTATTTACTAATCTACCTTCAAACTGTTTATTCTGACCTGTTTAATGAGGTTTTAACTATTAGACAGTTTTAATCTGAATTGTTTTAGTCCATTGCTGATATATATATTATATATATTATATATATATATATATATATATATATATATATATATTATAGAAGGGATTTGAACTCAGACTTTTAAGCACTTTACAATTATCCATGTCATGTTATACAGCCAATGCACATGACCATGTACATGTAAAAAAAAAAATCTCCAATATAAGTATTTCATGCCAAAACAGCACTCATCAGGTGGTACAGATTGTCATCTCCCACTTATATATATATATATATATATATATATATATATATATATATATAATCAATGCTCAATTTATATTAAGATAGCAAATCTTCAAACTTTAATAGCTTCAATCTTCTCCACTCTCCAACTCATTCAAATCGTTTCTAAATTACATTAACTTCTGTATAGACAACATACTTGTATTTAAATAGTAAATATATATGTATATGTGTGTGTGTATTCTGGAGAGTGATATAGTAAAAATTTTCAGACTAATTTGGGTGAAGATAGCTTTATATAATATAGACATTTTATTGTTTAACTGTGATCTAGTTAATAAATGAGTAGAAAGAATTATTAAGTGTCAGATATCAAAATTGTGATTGGAGTAAGTTTGACACTTATAAATCAAAGGGTAGTAATTGGCTAGCTAGAAATAATATAAATTATAAACTTATATTTAAAAGAATGTGATTTTGAGTCAGTTGATGATTAATGGTTCAACACAAAATACCCATCTTGGGCACCATTTATTTTTTCAGATTTTTTTCATATGTTTCAGAAATGAATAACAAAGTGAAAGTTTTAAAAATGATAAAAACAAGTTATTGCATATGTATTTATCTTTGATTCAATTGAAAAGTGAAGTAAAATGCATATATAGTGAGAGAGAATAATCAGACTTTCTGTACTCGTGGATAGTTGCAAAGTGGAAAAGTTGAGATGAGGAATGCTATTGTAAAACCAAAAACTATATATATATATATATATATATATATATAGTTAATTATATATATATATATATATATATATATATATATAGTTAATTATATATATATATATATATATACGAAATTAAGTTATTGTACATGTTTATGTTTCAAAATGCACATGTAGTCAGAGGTAGATATGACATACTACAATTAATATGAGGGATTCACTGACAGAAATCAAAATATAGAATAGGTAACATAAGTCCTATGTAAATGAAAAATGTAAATTGATCTTTTGTCACACAAACAACCAATTTATTTCCAACAAAAAAAATCTTTCTCTATTAGTTTCTAGATATTATGTATAATAAATTCAGACATCATAACCTACATGTTTAAGATTTACTTGCAATTTAAATACCGTAATAATGCAAATTTACATTATTTTAGTTTTCCAAAGCAGAGCTATTAAGTAATTATTTTAAACAGCCTTAGAAGATCTCATCAAATGATCTAGTACTTATTATATAAAACCTAGCATTATGATTTGTTTTGTATTTAATTAGTAATTTGATCTTTTACAAGGTTGTTAAAATGAGTATTTAAGAGCTTCATTTTAGGAAAATCCAAATTTTCATTACTATTGAATATTTGAAATATATTTAATTTCATCCTTGAAAACTGTTGATGTTTGAAATAGATCATTAAGTGGATTTAATCCTTCTTGATGTACTTGGCACCAGTTGATTGTCCAAGTGTTATAGATCATGTAGTGGCTTTAATCCATCTTAATGTACTCAGCCCCAATTGGTTAGCTAAATGTAACACGTCACCTATATATACATTTAATTAACAGAATCATTAAAGTTCCCAATCTAATTTCTCTCTGTTAAACTTATAGGTTATGTGATGATGAAGGATTTGTATATAAATAATCACCAATCATAATAAACATTATGGCATCTTCATCATCATGTGACAAATCAAATGCCTTTTTAGATATGTTATCATAATGCTAGTTCTTATCTATTTAAGTTACATTAGTATCATTAATTTCCATATCATACACACACTACATTTATCACTTCCATTACAGTATTTTATATCTATTTTAAAATGCTACAACAAATAGCAAAGGAAGACATTTTAATAAAAATAATGCTTTAATAGAATCATAAAAATGTAATAAAAGAAATTTAATAACAAACCCATTTTTAAGTCTAAATTACCTTACAAAGAAATAAATAAGCATTTTTTTTTAATTAGGCAATACATAAATTTTATAACTTCTGTTTCTTAATACATATAAAATAATATCACTAACAAAAAAATGTAATGTACAAATAAATCAAAGAAGCACACACAAAAAAATATTACTCCCTTGCTTGTGTGAAAAAATTAAAAATATACATGACAATTACTAAATTTGAGGTTATAAAAAAAATGAAATAAAATAAAAATAATTTCACCTTTTTATATTGAGCTCAATTAACCAAAATAACTTTAAACATATGTATTCTTACATTTCTGTTTTGATTTTTCTGTGTACATATTAATTTTTGTACCTTATCAAATAAATTGCAATCTAAAATTCAATATTTACAGGGATCACAAATCAGATCCTATGATTTTATATCTGGTAAATATTATTGTAAAAGAACTGTCCATTGCCTTGGTTCTTGTATTAATTTATATTCTTTCAATGTTAACTGTTATATAAACAATCATTAATATATATATATATATATATATATATATATATATATATATATATATATATATTAAAAGCATAAAGCTAACCTGGTCAATAAATAATCAAAATTATCCAAAATTCATAACTCAACCAGATTAGCCAAAAAATAAACTCTAAAACACATCCAATGTTTCACTGCTACAAGCAGACTTCTCAAATGTTTGAGTTGTGCATTTGGAGTAATTTTAATTATATATATATATAATTGTAATGGTATATGTTGGGCATAGTTCGACATAATCAATACATCCCACAAATTGTACCAAATTGAAATGGTAAAAAAAAATGCAAAAAGTTTTTTAACAAATAGGCATCACAAATTAAACTAACAGAAGCTCCTCCACCAGAATATTTACCATTCTGTTGTTATTGTTGTTGTTGATTATTATTATTATTATTATTATTATTATTATTATTATTATTATTATTATTATTATTATTATTATTATTATTATTATTATTATTATTATTATTATTATTATTATTATTATTATTATTATTATTATTATTATTATTATTATTATTATTATTATTACTATTACTACTATTAATAGTAGTAATAGATAATAATAATAATAGTAGTAATAATAGTAGTAATAATAATAATAATAATAATAATAATAATAATAATAATAATAATAATAATAATAATAATAATAATAATAATAATAATAATAATAATAATAATAATAATAATAATAATAATAATAATAATAATAATAATAATAATAATAATAATAATAATAATTCAATTCAATATCTATTTATTATATGCATTTCAACATTTACACTTTAACAGAAATACACAATAAAGAAAACAAAAAAAAAAAAACAATATTAAAAAAAAAACTATAAGCAAATACAAACTACGTACATAAGATTATATATACATATATGTTCATAATTATAAATTTAGTTGTTTTCTAACATCCATAACAAATTGATCTCAAAAAATATCAATATTATTAAAAGTTAGATTATATAATATTTGCAGTCTATTAATAACTGACTTACTAAAGAAAGTATTTTTATATATGCTAACCTTGAAAGTTTGCATTTCTCTTAATAAACGACTAGGTACTTTCAATTCTATTTTTGATATAGAGTTACTGACATCAATTTCCCCATCAATCAACTTTTTCAACAATATCATATCTTTCAATATTCTCCTTTCTTTCAATACTGTTTTAACAATTTGACATTCTCCCATTATTAATTTATTAAATCCTTTTTCAACATTATATATTCTAGACTGAATATTAATCAGATTGAAGTTCCATATACAAGAATTATATTTTAAAAGTGTAACAAGAGAAAAAAAATAACCTATATTTTATGGAAATAGATAAATCTCTCCCATATCTCAAAATACAGCCCATCTTTCTGTATGTTTTATTAATAATATATTTAATATGTGCATTAAAAGTAAAATTACTAGAAAATATAATTCCTAAATCAGATACAATCTCTTTATATTTAATAACACCATTCTCAATTTTATATTGATAAACAGATTTTTCAGTTTTATTATTATAGGAAACAATGCATGTTTTATTAATATTAATCTCCATATTGTTATACCTACACCATATATTAAAACTATCTATATCTTTTTGAACCTCAATATGATCACTATAAGTAATAATTCTTTTAAATAACTTACAATCATCAGCATACGTAAGTATCATACTATTTTTATGCTATGATCAAGGTCACACATATAAACATTAAAAAGTAATAATAATAATAAAAAAATAAGAGAAGAAGAAGGAGGAGGAGGAGGAGGAAGGAGGAGGGGGGGGGGGGGGGGGAGAGAGAAGAAGAAGAAGAGAGAAAAAAGAAGAAGAAGAAGAAGAAGAAGAAGAAGAAGAAGAAGAAGAAGAAGAAGAAGAAGAAGAAGAAGAAGAAGAAGAAGAAGAAGAAGAAGAAGAAGAAGAAGAAGAAGAAGAAGAAGAAGAAGAAGAAGAAGAAGAAGAAGAAGAAGAAGAAGAAGAAGAAGAAGAAGAAGAAGAAGAAGAAGAAGAAGAAGAAGAAGAAGAAGAAGAAGAAGAAGAAGAAGAAGAAGAAGAAGAAGAAGAAGAAGAAGAAGAAGAAGAAGAAGAAGAAGAAGAAGAAGAAGAAGAAGAAGAAGAAGAAGAAGAAGAAGAAGAAGAAGAAGAAGAAGAAGAAGAAGAAGAAGAAGGAGAAGAAGAAGAAGAAGAAAGAAGAAGTATTATTATTATTATTATTATTATTATTATTATTATTATTATTATTATTATTATTATTATTATTATTATTATTATTATTATTATTATTATTATTATTATTATTATTATTATTATTATTGATTAATTTTATTCATATGAAAAAAATAAGTGAAGTTACAAAATAACATTTCAGAAAGTAACAGGAGATATAATACCCTTAGATAATACTTAATAAATTTTAATTTTACAAAGACAACTTATATTTTGTCCCAATAACATGTGTGTGAGATATGAGGAAAAAAAAATACAGAGTAGATTTTGTATTAAAAACTTACTTAATATTAATTTATTCATTTTTTTATAATTATTTTATTTCTTTTCTTCATAGCGTAAGCTTGTGTTTTAAGACCTATAGAGGTCCCTTATTTCTAAGGTTACAGCCTTAGTAAATTATTACTTGTAATATATATATAAATTAAATTGTTTACGTAAATAAACTTCTGTTTTAATAGTAAAAAAAAAAAAAAGATTATTGTCAAGCGTTGGTGGCTTAGTGGTTAGCATAGCTACCTTCTAAGCAGCTGTCCCGGGTTCGCTTCCCGGTCAACGCATTTGACATATGAAAAAAAAATGATTATATCTATTTTTTTTAATTAATAGAGTTAATTGACTTACTTTGTTTAGAAATTTCCTCTTTTAGTGGATTTTTATTATCTATACACTCTCGAAGACCACGAAGTCCGAATCCTGTTAATTTTAAAACAAAGCGACTATCAATAACACACTTGGAAGACCTAAGATTTCCGTGATAATTGATTGGTGAACTATGAATATAAGATAAACCCTGAAAAAAATTATTAAGTTAATTTAATGTGAACTTCATAAAAGAATTGTGGTTATTGATATTTTATATTTTTAAAGAGTTTGAATTCATACTCAATAATTATGGCACATACTATATATAAAAATTATTTATTAAAATAAAATCAAAATTAAACACTATATTTTTTTTCAGTATCGCTTTAAATTAAATATTTTAACATAAATTCATTACAGATTATGTGCAGTGTGTATATATATAAATCAAAAGACAGGTTTATACTTCCGGCCGATAAAGTATTTATATTGTTATCATGAAACGCGACTTGTGTTTGTCCAAAATTCTATGTACTTCCAAACAGAACACAAAGCAGAATACCCCTCCCCCCTTCGACCAATTGTAAAGGCAATAGAATCTCCTACTCATATTTTAGCTAGATATTTATCTGATTTCATAAAATTCACAATTCCATCTATTAAATCAGTTATTAACAACTCTATATATTTTATTTCTCTATTAAAAAATTAATGCAAATATTATTCTCATCAACTTCAATGTTGTTTCTTTGTTTACAAATGTAGCAATTCACAAGGTTTTAAATGCAATTTGTCAATGTTGCCATTTATTGGATCATATTATTGCTTTAGTTAAACATTATTTTTCAAACACCCATTTCATATACATTGGACAACATTACAAATAAAATTTTGATACTTCTATGAGCTTCCTATTTCAGGAATAATAGTTGATTTATTTATGGATAATATAGAAACTCGGGTTTTACAATCAACATCTTTAAAACTTTTTATTTGACTAAGATATATAGATGGCAGATTTATCATCTGGAAACATGGTAAAAATAAATTATATGATTTTTTTCTTATATTTAAGTAATATCCATCCTAATATTACGTTTACAATAGAGACAGAGTCTGATGGAAAACTTCACTTTCTTGATATACTTGTCACCAATAAGCAAAATATTTTCTGTTTTCAAAAAAAATACACACAGAGATAGGTAATAACAATTTTCATCATATCATCATCCAACTCAGATTTTTTCTATAATCAAAACTCTTTTCATTAGAGCAATTAACCTTTTAGGTAAATGATATTTTAGGTAAATCATATCTGAAAGAAGAAATAAAATATATAAATAGTGTTTTATTGGCCAATTGTTATAATAATAAAATTATTCATCAAGTCTTAGTTCAAGCCCAAAATAATCCAAATAAAAAACAAAAAGAAAAAAATTACTATTAGGATTTGCATTCTTTATATAAAAGAAACTACAGACAGTATTGGATGTATTCTAAAATGCTACATTATAAAAATAGCATTTATTACTTATCAAAAAATTAGTAACATTCTATCCAAGCCAAAGGATTCAATCTTCTTAACAGTTATAGAGTTTACGAAATTTCATGTGACATTTGCAAAGTTTCTTATGTCTGCATAAGCAATCACATCAGTACTAATATTAGAAGAGATTACCATGCTAATGCAGTTAGGTAGCACTCATAGATTCATGTCACTCTATTGATTTTTCTAATACTAGGATCCTATCCAAATGTGATACTCTCTACCATTGTAAAATCAGAGAAGCACTAAAAAGGCTAAATTGTATCAACAAATTCAATGACACATACAAAGTTCCTCCTATTTGGAATATTTTTTTAAAAACATATACTAATGATTTTCTGAATTTAATTTTTAATTTTATATACCTGTTTTTTTTCCTATTGTGTGGAACTTTAACATTATTATAAATCACTGTTTACAGCGCCTCTACAACCTTCTTTATAATATTCTATTTATCACCCAGTTGATGGGTTGGGCAATCAAGCAAACACGTATATTCATAATCAAAATCATACATGGATGAAGTGCAAAATGTATCATTCATATCTGTAACTCACGAAAATATTCGTATTAATACACACGCTCGCGCGCGCGCACACACATATATAATAGTTGGATAAGGCTTGATACTCTACTTGATTTAAGCTTTTCAAACGATTGCACATTCCTATCAGTGCATTTTCACCGTGAATAAATAGTGATAACATACCCTGAGGTTCATTGAAATCCATTATAAATTCAGAAGCAGTAAATATGATATTTAATCTTGCGATCTTAAGCAATTCATTTTATGTATTGACAACATAATTCATACTTAAAACATACATTGCATATAAAAAGTTTGTAAAAGAATTAAATTGGTTACAGCTTTTATTCTCTTTAAGCTAGCAACAAAATGATAAGCCAGTTTCTCTTTTTATTTTCAAAAACTGACTATAACTTGTATCAGTTATAACCAATTGCTTAAATCTTAACATTTATTATCTTACCCCTCCCTATTACAGACATCATAAGAGACTGTTTTCAAAGGTCCCAACTCTTTATTTTCTGACCCAAGCTAAAAATAAATCTATAATTTTTATTCTTTGATCAATCAAAAGAACTTCAATCTTAACTTATCTTAAAACTAAATTATCTTTCTAATTCATTGTATTAACTTTAAAGACTTATTACCATCAACTTCTTCTCATTGTTATGCTATACCTTTAAAGATTTCTTTAATATTTTTCTGAAAAATTCAATTAAAGTCAGCTAGAAAAACAAACATAAACATGCATCATATGCTCTAATTTATATGTTTGTCTTATGTAAGCAAAAGAAAGCTATCATTTCTCTCCACATCACACTATCAAATTTTTTTATTCAGCTACCCATCTCAAATGTGTCTCTTTCGATGATTTTCATAATTTCTTGGGATAGAGGTTAAGATTTTAATTTTAGTAATATGCCCATTCCAGTCCTTCAGTCTTTTAATTCTTTCAATAATGTCACTAATACCAGTTTGTTATCGGCTCATGAATGCCAAACTTGATCACTTATTATTAGTCTAATATAATTTCTTCATACAATATTGAGTAGGCTGAAGTCTCTGCATTGTCTTTCTGTGAAATTTCAAAGTCTCAGATACATAACTAAGAATTAATAAAACAGATTTATTAAAAAGCCTTCTTTTTCAAACACAGAAACATATTTTTTCTTTTAAGTTATTTCTACCTAAGCCATTCTATCCAGAAATTTAACTCTAGAATTAATTTCATCCATTATGTTTCCATCTATATTTATATTCTGACATAGACATTTATATCGGTTAACTTAATTTAATTTATAATTATCAATCTGTATTTTCTTCTTTTGAGAAAATCCATTGAACTATATTTTAGTCTTTTTACTTTTATCTGATAACTCATACATTTTCTGAATCTCAAAAGCATGATTTGTACAAACAACCACACCATCTAAAAAAATGTAGATAACTTAAATAATTTTCATTTATTTTTACTCATTTAGCTTCCCATTTAATTACAAAATATTTTTTGTAAAACTGTTGTAAAAAGTGTGGGAATATGAAATCACCTGTTATATAAACCCTTCTAAATATGAATCTTTTTAAATGTAGTTTAATCATAACTGTTTGTCATATATTCTTCAGAATACAACACTATCCCTGTTATATATCTTGATGGTTCAATGTTTTAATCTCTATAAACTTTGCTTATAAAATCAAATGCTTTTTCATAATATATAACCAAAACCATAATGGCGACTCATATTTTTTTTCTATAATTTCACTCCTTGGATGTGATCCACTGTGCCAAAATCACTTTTAAATCCAGCTTGTTTTTTGATTGAATAAAATCCAAAGTTCACTGTAGATGAATTTTAATTATTTTTGGTAAACATTTTGTATAGAACTATTAAAAGAATGATAAGTCAGTAATTTTAATATTTTATCACCTTTTTTAGATATTAATATGTCTATTGTATTTTTCCAATCATCTGGTACATTTTTATCATTTGGACGTTTGGTATAAAACTTTTCCAACAAGTTTTTTATTTCTTCATTTAGTTTTTTTTTTTTAAATATCGATGATAATTTTATTATTATCTGGAACTTTTCCCTTCTTCATAGATTTAATTGCATGTCTCACTTTTTATTATTGTTGTTGTTTTGATTGGATTTTCCCTTCTAATGGTGAGGATCATTATTGATAACATTTAATGATATTCCTGTTTTTCTTTTTTCCGAAATTTTACTTGTTAAATGATGATCATTTATATCAATATTATTTAATAAATCAGTTACTTGTTCAATGCTTTGTGCACGGACACAAAGTAAAGATTGTTCGATTTTTAGGGATAGATTGTGTTTTACAATTCTGATAAATTGGCTTTCATTTAAATGGAATGTATTTAAGGTTTTTAATTTATCCAACTGCCGTCTGAAAAATTTAGGTAAAGTTTCTCCAGGAGTAGGTTTATATTCTTCTTGGAGTATTTGATATTGTAATGCTTCCTGTCTATCCTTATTCAAAAAACTTTTCATTATTAACGCTTAATATTCATGTAAAGTTGTTGATGTTTGGAATAAACATTCCCATCATGATAACGCTTTACATTGTAAATGATTATAAACTACTATCATCTTTTCTCCTTCTGATAGATTGGTGTTAACAGAAAAGTATAAATTCAAACTTCTCAAATAATCAATCATGAACTCATTCGTAAAACCTTTAAATATTTTGAGTTTTACAAATTGGTTGATATCATTCATTTGCATATTATTGTCTTTATTAGTTATCTCTTTAGATTTATCTGTAGTTGGTTGTATTATTTGCTCAGCAATTTTTGATATTGGTTTATTGAAAATAGTTTTTTCTATATCATAAATCTCGTTTAAATTCTTTACTTCTGGATGCATTCTGAGTGGATCTTTCATTTCAATTAGTTTAACATCTACATTAGCTATTATTTTTAAAATAAGATCCACTTTCTCTTTTGTCATATCACATTTATTTTTCGATTTTCTAATATTTTGAACATCTTGTATTTTGCTTATTGTGTTATGTATACTTTCTATTTGAGTTAGCAAATCATTTTATTCTTCGATTAGCTTCCCAATATTATCTTTATTTTGAGACTTTTCCGTTTCGATTAAGTTTTGTTTAATTCTGATACTTAAATTATCATTTTCTAATGTGGAAATTTTCTTTTCATAATTTTCTAATTTATCATCTTGTTCTTTTACAAAACAATTTGTTTCTGAACATATTTTACTTATTTCTTTATTTATTGCCTTCTGGAATTGTTTTTGATTTTCCCTAACTTCAGTTTTAAAGTTATTCCGTTAAACTTATCAATTTTATTTTCAACTTGTTTTCCAAATTCTATAACCCTTATCTGACATTTATGGTTCCTTTCATCGATATCTTCTTTTATTTCTTTCATCTCTGTCTTTAATTCATTAAATTGAATTGTCATGTCTTTTTTTATCTCTGTCTTTAATTTATTAAATTGAATAGATAAATTATTGTTTTGTCATATATTCTTGCATCTCGGTCATATTCATTGCTAAGCCTTTTAACATCATCATTAATTGGTTGAGAACAGAATCGTTGGTGTTTGTTCTTTCTTCTTGTTCTTTCCTTGTATTAATCTTTTTTTAACGGGAATATTTTCTAATACCTCATCATCAGATGAACGCATAATTTTTTCATCTTGATTTTCAATTACAGTAGGATCCACACTATCTCCCAAAAAATTTGAGGTTTGTTCTAAACTAACTCTTTGTGTTTCAAATTCAATCTGAATTTCATCATTATTTTCTGATCCTAACATCTTTCTCTTACTTTAAGTAATCATTTACTACATTATACTATCTTATTATTTATTATTTGTACACTAGCTTTATATAATTTTATTTTGTTTTAAAATATTTTTTCATAATATATATCAATCTAGCTAATAAAAACATTCGTAGAGAATTATTATTATTATTATTATTATTATTATTATTATTATTATTATTATTATTATTATTATTATTATTATTATTATTATTATTATTATTATTATTATTATTATTATTATTATTATTATTATTATTATTATTATTATTATTATTATTATTATTATTATTATTATTATTATTATTATTATTATTATTATTATTACTTATATAAGGTTAAAACCTCAGTACATGTGCCTTGAGTGCTTAATTTTAGCAAGAGAGACCTCTACAAATCATAATGCAAGATTCGACTTTATAAAGATAAGAGGAACCCTCTTATCTCTCAACCTATTTATTATTATTATTATTATTATTATTATTATTATTATTATTATTATTATTATTATTATTATTATTATTATTATTATTATTATTATTATTATTATTATTATTATTATTATTATTATTATTATTATTATTATTATTATTATTTTATATTTGTTTTATTTCTCTATTTCCAACTCATCTTATATTCAGATTTTTAGTTTACAATAATACAATCATGTGGTTTTCATATCCCTATATTTTTTTTAATTTTTAACATATTATTAGAAAATCAAGCTAGTCTAAACTTTAAATGCTATAAATAATGAATTGAAATCTATGCTACATTTAAAAGAGCACCATATTATAATACATTTTGAAAGATGAGAAGAAAAAAAAGATCCTTAAGATAAAAATTTATTTCATTCATCAATATAAGTCAATATAAATCGATTCTAAATTAATCCTAGGCTCGACTACACATTAACATCAGATATATATGATTCACTTTTATATTTTTTATTATTATTTTCATTCTTTTAATAATAGAGCAATCACCATTCAACTATTATTTAAAGTTATTGGTATTTATCATTTATTAAGGAAACATAAAGATAAAGGTCCCAAGATAAATTAATAATCATTATGACTATCTACAGACTAAAAGGGTAAGACTTATTACTCTATCTAATTTTAGCCATACATTCTATGACAATTATAATGTTATATTATAAGTGTAATTCGTTTGTTATAATTAATATATTAGTTAAATTTTTGTTTTATTATTCAGAATGAATGATTAACATTCTGGTTTAAGTGATCTATTCTATCATATGTTAGTGTCATCAAGAATACACTTCAAAATAAAGGATAATATTTATAAAAGCAGACAAAACTCTCCATAGAGTAGTGCTACTCAGTGTAAGCCAGAGTAATCAATTGATGCTAGAAGGCTTGTGCATAAAATTCCTAACTATTATCTACTCATCCAATATCCCCAGACTAGTTTCATCAGTGAGGAGCCTTGGATCCGAGAGCACTGCACCTAAATCTTAGGATCTAATGCAACCCTTAAATATCCATTTTTTATCTCTATTTAACTAGAAAACTATGAGAATAAAATTGAAATTACAATAATATTTTCAATCCAAGCTCAAGACTTCTGGCATTCATTGATTACTCTGACTTGCACTGAGTGGCACTACTTTATGGAGAATTTTTCCTGTTTTAATAAATTATGAAGAAGCATAAAAATTGTGTTCTTGTGATGTTTAGTGATAATATTTATAACTTATGTCTATGTAATATGACAGCCTGTAAATATGAAAGATTACTATAAAATATAGATCACTATTTGAATGAAGGGACAAATTTATTTTATGTTATAACATTGAATTATTTCATTCGGATAATAAATGATCATTCATCGTAATAGTATATTAATAATAGTTTACTATATAACAAATATGTGAGAATAAAGAATGATCATATTTATTTCATTTTACATTTTTTATAGCTTATATTATGTTAAATTAAATTATGAATACAATTTGTTATTTATGTTTCCATTAAATATTAATTATTATAATCATATTCATGATTCTTGATATATTTCATAATTCATCATATTATAACATACCATACTAACATATAATTAGTATACATGCAGGTTATAATAATACTCTTGAACTAGACCTTATGTATATTCTTTCTGAGTTCAAATTCCATGGAATAAAAAGAGCAGATTAGAGAGTACATGAAATAGGTAAATAATAAAATAAATTTCCTACTATTTCAGTATAATAATTTCCTAATTATATTGATGAAATAATTTATATTATTCTGTTGCATTTAGTATTTGATGATTAAATTATTTTTGTTTGTCTATACACATGTTCAATCTGTTACAAATGTTTGTGCCATTATGCATATTACCTACTCTAAACTAACAAATTATCAAATGAGGATAAAGTGGCACTTATGTCATCCTGTTAAAATATATATGGAATGATTAATAATGCAGTGATTTATATGTCTGTAATATCGTGTAAGGAACTATTCTTCTAACATCTGTTAGAATTCACATGCACTGTCTCTTTACAATAACTGTTTTAAAACCATAGGTTGTCCACCTAAAGTTAAAGCTTATTTTTTAAATAAACTAACAATTATTGATCATATCTAAATTAAGATATGTGTAAAGAATAGTTCCACAATATTATAGATATATAAATCATTAAATTATTAATCATTATGTCTATATATACCAATAACAATTAGTGTTGCAAGTCGTTAAAAATGAAAAAAAAAAATTCTAAGCTTCATAAACTGAATATGCACAAGTAATATATATATATATATTATTTGTGGGATATTCTGTGTAGTGAAAAAGCTAAATGCTGATGTTTCAGTACAATATCAAGTACCTTCCAAAGAACTTCCTCTTTCTCAAATCATAAGAATGCGTGTGAAAGAGGATGCTCTGAGGAAGGTGTTTGATATTGTACTGAAATTTCACCATTTAGCTTTTTCACTACACAGAATATCCCGCAAATAATAATAATATGACATCTTTTATCCATGAAAATATTAGAATTAACATATATATATATATATCAATAAAATATTAGAATTAACATATATATATATATTCAATAATCAGGTGACAGGTTAATTATAAGTTCAAAACTTAATTCAGATATAATCAGTAATCATTATTTTATTTTAAAAATAAGCTTTAACCATAAGTGAACCACCTATGGTTTTAAAATAATTATTGATGGGAAAGAGTACATGTCAATTCTAGTGCATGTATAGAGAATAGTTCCTTCCACAATATTGCTTCATATATATATATATATATATATATATATATATATATATATATATATATATATATATATATATATATATATATATATATATATATATATATATATATATCATTAAAAAACAATCAACACTTAGACAATCCAAATATCAATAACAATCAACAATTTCAAACTGTTTTCAATGCAATCTCCTTTTACCAATAATTAAAGGGCTAATATACTTATGTACACACCAAAGATTGCAACTGGATCACAGAGATTGAAATTATTGATACAAAGAAATTTAAATAAACCTCTTTAAACAGGTAAATATAACCTATTTTGACTGTAGACTAATAAATAGTCAATTATAACATTAGAAACTGCAATTATAAATTTCAAATTGCACGCAAAATATTATTTAAATTGGTGTAATAATGCTCAAGGCTAAATGCATTTGTAAATAATTATTGTTAAAATGAGGTTGCCTTGACAACAGTAATTGTTGATTGTTATTGATATTGGGATTGACTAAGTTTGACTGTTTTTTAATGATTACTTACAGCCCCATTTAGCTTTGAGTATTATTGCAAAGCAACTTGAAATTTATAATTGCAGTTTGTAATTAGTCTACATTCAAAATAGGTTATATTTACTTATTTAAAGAGGTTTATTTAAACTACTTTGTATCAATAAATTCAATCTTGTGGTCAAGTTGCAGTCTTTAGTGTCTATATAAGTATATTAGACCATTAATGAAGGAGAGATTCCATCTTTAATGCTAAAAGGAGGTTGCCTTGACAATAGTTTGAAATTGTTATTGATATTGGGATTATCTAAATATTGACTGGTTTTTAAAGATATATATATCTATAGCTTCTATTTCATCACTTTTTTTGGAACACAAGACCATAGACATGTGAAAAAAATAAATGATCACCAAGATGTGCATTTTACCCTGAACCATCACTCTTTAGGTGAGCCATATCACTATATATATATATATATATATATATATATATATATATATATATATATATTAATATATATATATATATATATTAATTTAATGATTTTTTAATAGACACATAGATGTAATTTTTGAAATGGAATGGAATACATTTATTTAATACTTTAGATGAAATTTCAGCTACAACCTAATCCAGACTATAATAAATTAAACAGTCAAAAACAAGCTATCTAATAATATCAATTTATGGTCCATATTCTTCCAAAGGGGAGTACAAATAAAACTGTAAGTTAAACACAATTTTTTATATGTATAGTTGAAAATATAACATTTTTTTAAAATTAATAAGATTTAAAAGTTTTTGTGAATGTTTAGTTGCTATCATTGAAAGATAATGAGATTTCCATTATGATGTAACCAGGCAACAAACAATTAAATCTGACAATGCAAGCCAAAATTACATTATTCAATAATATTATTACTTATGATTTCATTTACACTAAATTCGGAAATAGCCTAGCTGTTTTAAGAGTTGTTTATTAGACGTAAATACTTTATATTTCGATATTTTTATTTATATGTTTGAAAAATTTTAAATAAATAAGGCAATTTATATTAGCTACAATATTAAACCAAAAGCAATTTCAAGTTTAATTTAATGTGAATCAAATATTACTAATAAATGTGTGTTGTATTGCCAATTTTAATGGATAATTGTCTAATTTTATCATAGCTGATATTTTGCTTATATTACTGCATGTACAAATCTAGTTATATTTTAATGCTAATATCTCTAAGTTTATAAAAATCTTTATTATTGGTGAAAATTTAAAATAGTTAGCATGGTTTAAAATTTCACACATATAAACCGTTTGTGCCTGCCCTGTAATTATTTTATTAGGCTTAATATTAAATTAAAAAGTGAATTTACTATTAGTTTTACATGGTCAGACCAATTTTAATACTAAATAGCATGAAATCAGCTTGCATTGCGGAATTAATTGATTATGTTTTGGTTTTATAAATCTGTAAAATCTGAATTATTATATATAATAAACAATAACTACATTGTGCAGATAATTATTATTTACTCTGAGTCATGCAGAACATTAAAATAATTATTTTTACCTTCACTAAATCGTAAATAAGAGACATACGAAAATTCCATTCTAAGTCAATGTAGTCATTTTGTAAAATATCCTAAAATAATAATAATAATAATAATAATAATAATAATAATAATAATAATAATAATAATAATAATAATAATAATAATAATAATAATAATAATAATAATAATAATAATAATAATAATAATAATAATAATAATAATAATAATAATAATAATAATATATTGTTCATCATTTTAATTACTATATATTCTAATGTTAATCATTTACAAAATATATTTAAATAAGTGCAAGAAACTAACTGTGTATTAACAGTTCATATAGTGCATGTTAGACCATTATATATATATATATATATGTAAAATATTTAGCAAATAAGAACTCCGTTATATGAATGAAGTTAAATCTGCAGCCAATGTATATTGAAGAGCAGAAACCAATTAGACTGTTTTTTGCTGGATGAAATAAAACAGTAGTATACCACTCCAAGATACTATGGGTCAATATGCACTCATAATATAAATGAGTATTTATTTTATTTCATGTATACATATATTGTAAGAATTATTAGCTTATATTTTAATTTCAAAAATTTGATATCATAATTAGGTGATTTTATTTTATAAATACTGCTAGTATATAAAAGATACTTGCTCGATCTTACTCATATCTTTAATTAATCCAAGATTGTGATCAAATTAAGTTTTAACAAATAAAATAGTCCCAAGCAGATAATCTTTTATTTATAATTTCTTAAAATAAAAGTAGCTTTTAAACAAATACATTTTATAATGATATATTATTTTATATAGCGCTATGTTTTTTGTTTTTTTTTTTTATGTAATAGTAATATTAGCGATTAGGCCAATGCACATGCGCTTTAAAGATAAATTATAAATGAATACTCAATTTTTCCAGGCACGAGATATAGTATTTTAGAAAGATCGGGATGAATCACCCATTCTTTGGGACCCAAACGTTTATGTATGGGCAAATCTTAAGTGTGTGGAAATAAGAGCGTGACGGTATTACATGATCACTTTAAATTACATTTGTTATGTTTGAACGAATGACACTTGTGAAATCTTTACAATTTACGTCATTCTTTAGTTAAAATTAAACATATATAATGTGATATTATTTTATATAGTGCTATGTTTTTTATGTAATAGTAATATTAGCGATTAAGCCAATGCACATGCGCTTTAAAGATAAATTATAAATGAATACTCAATTTTTCCCGACATGAGATATAGTCATGCTCTTATTTCCACACACTTAAGACTTGCCCATACATAAACGTTTGGGTCCGAAAGAATGGGTGATTCATTCCATTCTTTCTAAAATACTATATCTCGTGTCTGGAAAAATTGAGTATTCTTTTATAATTTATCTTTAAAACGCATGTGCATTGGCTTAATCGCTAATATTACTATTACAAATACATTTTAGTAAAAAATGTTAACGCTATGCTGTGACATGAAAAGAAAAATATATATATGAAACTGTCCATCTATTGTGTTGAAAGTTATCAGTATTGTCATGCTTCAAATCACAGCATACTTGTGGGAATAGAAATACTCTGCACTTTTCCAACTAAATTATGGGAAATTTTGTAATGAGCCATAAAAATATTTTAATTAAACATAAGTGTTTCAAAAGTATGTTTACCATCGGGGAAAAAAGTATAAAAATAATGAAGATTTTTATAATAGCATATATTATAGATAAATGATATTTTAAAATAAAGTCCTAGACATAATCACTTTATGATATTGCTCTGATTTATGAACTTTACAAGTCTGTTAATTTCGCAGTGATTGTTCTAAAATAATTATTTTTAAATAATGAAATTATTTAGATTTTGTTCTTCCTTATTCAGATTCTTCACCGTTTGAAAAAATAAAATATACAAATTAATTATATAATTCTATTTTTATAATACTAATATAGAACAATTTGAAGGTCAAATAACTAATTCTAGATACATTATAAAACTTTGATGATGATGATGATAATAATACTAATAATAATAATAATAATAATTGTTATGTTGATGGAATAAAAAAAATTATAGTTTTAAATATTCATAAACTTTTTTCAAAGTATTTAGCATAAACAAGTGTCTCTCATCATTTCTTTTAACATTAGATCTGGAAAGAATATTATATCAATCTTGAAGCATATGACAATACCTTGATATATATAGGTATCTTCTGAAAGTTTTAAAAAGGAATTAAACTAAATGTGATTAATAAAATTAAAAAAATTATTATTTCTAAACAAATCTACTACTTATTGTTACAATAAAAATGTCATGCTTTGATTAATAGTGTATAAAATCTAGACTGCTAAAAAGAATTTTTTTTAATGGAGATATAAAAATGGGGCAGATTTATTATATATTTTAATTCTGAAAGAGATCAATGCTTTATAATTACTAAGAATTTTTATAGCATAATGAGAAATAGCTTAGCTAGATAATAGCATGAATATGTTTACTATTTCACAGATATTATCAAGAATTTCTTGGTTTACATGGAAATTGTTTACAAATGTTCCAAATATTTCCACTGAAAAAATTTCACTAGTTCCCTGTAAAGTCATAGTTATTGGCATTACAATGGAATACAACTTTTTTTATTTAAAAAAATCAATCTTCAGTGGATTTTAAATAATATTAGGAAATAAATTGATGTAAAAACAATTAAACATCTGATTAAAAATTCTGCCCTAAGATTAATTAAGAATCTTTAGTTGTAATTCTGAGTCAATAGCTCATAACCAATATATATATATTGTAATGTTTTTCCTGTTTAATAATAGCTCATAACCAATATATATATATTGTAATGTTTTTCCTGTTTAATAATTAAAGTTCACTTAAGTTTTTTTCCAGGAAGTTCTTTAAATGATAATTCTGCAAATGTCTCTATTAGTAGTAATATTATAAGCTTATATGAAGGATTGTTTGCAAATGCTTAATTTTGTCACAATCAGGATATGAATACTCTTACCAATAAGCTTAGTAGAACACATTTTGAAGAACTCATTGAAGTTAACTAGTTTTCGTCTGTCGACATTTTGAAGGTTCTTGGCCTCTCCTAATGGCTAGACTTGACGTTTTTTTCTGACTGACCTATATGATGAAAGATATCTATAAATGCATTGGTTCCACTCTAAGTGATGATCCACTTCAGCATATGAGTAATAGTATTCCTCGATATGAGTAGTCCAGGATATGATATTTTCTCTATCCCAGACCTAATGGAAGCTGCTAGTTAAGAAAAAGACAAAGACTCAGTTTTAAGTGTTTCTGACCTTTTATAGTTGCAATCTATTTTTAAACTTCTCTGTGCATCTATTTTCTTTTGTCCTTTTATCAGCATATAAGATAATAATCTTCTACACTCTTTCTTAAATTTAAGTTACGTCTTTTTTTTTCAGCATAATTCTGCCATCTTTAATTAGCTTCCAAAAAAAATTTTAATGATTGTAATCTTTTACTTCAGAATTTTTCTTTTATTTGTTTGGCTTAGTAATCTGCATGTCATTTATTCTTTCCAATTTTAACACTTATTTTTAATCAAAATAATAATTCGAAACAAAAAAATCAACTCTCATTGTATGTTTTAAAAAAAAATTTACACGAAATTTATTTCTTCTTTTAGCTTTTACCAAATGCCAAGATATTTAAATAAGTAAATGTGCATTATGTTAGACTAAAATATTTTATAAAATGCTTAGGTATTCTACAGATTGTCTAAAACTTGGACTTAATGTATAAAAGAAAATCATCTTTACACAGTATTTAGATCGTCAATAAAGCCATCAAATTGCAGCAGTATAAGTAATTCACAATTATTAGCAGGCTGTTATTTGTATTTATTTTTGACATATGATCGAGATATCTGTCACAAGATTAGTATCAGAGGTGGATCATATAACATATCTTTGCATTTAACTATATCTTGCAAGATATTTATTTAATTTTCTGATGTGTTACATTTTAATTAGATTGTGTTTTATTTGTTTCAATACATTTAGTTAAATAACACTCCCTTCTTATCTTTTTAATATTATTTCATCTCAAAAGTACTAGATGTCAAGTGTTGGTGGGCATTTGGTCAGCACAGGCACCTTACAAGCAGTTGTCCCAGATTCGTGGGTTCACTTCCTGACCGATGTTTTGACACATGAAAAAAAAGTATTAGATATTCTATAGAATAAAACAAATATTTTATTAAATTTTGGACAATAAGTATAATATATCGAATAAAGTAAACTTATTTCATATTTTTTTCAGAGTATATTATACATTTCATAGAATACTAGATATTCTAGACCAGTGGTCTTCAACCACCGGATTTGTGGGTTCGCTTCCTGGCTGATGTTTTGACACATGAAAAAAAGTATTAGATATTCTATAGAATAAAACAAATATTTTATTAAAATTCTGGACAATAAGTATAATATATCGAATAAAGTAAACTTATTTCATATTTTTTTCAGAGTATATTATACATTTCATAGAATACTAGATATTCTAGACCAGTGGTCTTCAACCACCGGATTTGTGGGTTCGCTTCCTGGCCGATGTTTTGACACATGAAAAAAAGTATTAGATATTCTATAGAATAAAACAAATATTTTATTAAAATTCTGGACAATAAGTATAATATATCGAATAAAGTAAACTTATTTCATATTTTTTTTACAGTATATTATACATTTCATAGAATACTAGATATTCTAAACCAGTGGTCTTCAACCACTGGACCATGGACTGGCACCAGGCCACAGAAGTTTTCTGCTGGGCCATGCTAGACTGGCAAGAAAGTTAGTAATAACAAAATAATAATAAGATTTTAAACTTTTAATTAATATAAACAGTTTTTATTTATTTTTTCATCGCATTTTTACCCTGTTTAAAAAAAAAGAAACTGAACAAAAATGAAATCTAATCAATCATACATAAATTAATTTGTTTTTCTATTTATCACAGATGTTTATGGAGGGGTAGAATTAAATTTTTTATTATTTTTCTAAAAAAATTCAAAATTAAAAAAAAAAAAGTGTTTTATTATACAAACTCCAATTGTCTTTTGATAGCCAATCACAGTCACTTGTCGGCATTGTTTATGGGTTAAAACAAGATCAAAACTTTTGACTTTTTCAAGTTTCAGTTGTTGTTTTTTTTTTTTTGCTTAAAAATACGGCCACTTTTTTTTTGGCCTATAAGATGATATCTTTTTTGCCTTTATTTTTATACCACTAATATACTAAAAGTTTTATTTTTAAAACCAATTTTTATTACCTTTTTTAAAAATAAAAACAAATCAAAAGTAACTTTTGTCTTAATGAAGGCAAAGTATTTCTCACCCCCACTCACCCCCAAATTAAAATAAGATCTTTTTTGGCTTTAATTTTTATTTTTGAAATCAATTTTTATCACCTTCTTTTAAAAAGAAAAACAACCAAAAAATTTCTATCTCTAACTTTTACAAAGTATTTCTCAATCTACCCCCCCCCCCCATTAAAATAAGATCAAAACTTTTGACTTTTTCAAGTTTCATTTTCTTTTTTTTTGTTGTTGTTTAAAAATATGCCCACTTTTTTTTTTGGCCTATAAGGTGATATTTTTTTCGGTTTTATTTGTATACCGCTAATATACTAAAACTTTTATTTTTAAAACCAATTTCTGTTAACCTTTTTTTAAAAATAAAAACAAACAAAAAATAACTTTGCGATTTTTTTTTTTTTGGCTTTATTTCTATTACCTTATATCTATTTTACCATTTTTTAAAAAAAACTTTTCCTATTAATTACATTTTTTGATCCTTTTAACACACCAGCACAAAAAAAAAAATTACAATAACATCAAAACTTCAGACTTTTACACATTTTGTTTTATTTTTTCAGATTTAAAATACTGCGAATTTTTTTTTTGACTGTACGGTGATTAATTACGCGATTCCTATTTTGCCCTTACTACTATCAAAAGACAACCTCCATATATATATATATATAATCATCTTGTATATTTGACATTAAATGCAGATATTACATTTATCATAATCATTGCCATGTAATTACACTAGCTATGATATTTCCCAACATTCAAGTGAATAACATTTTATTCTTGAATGTTTTAACAATGAAATAATAAACATAGAAATGCAAGCACATTAATAAGAACGATTGTTATTATACTGTTTTCTGTGTTCAGCATGTGAAGGTAAGCAACACCATTACAATACACAATAACTAGTGTGCTGTTTTTGTCAGTTATAACAATTATGCTTATCTAAGGCTAAGCAGGTTACATCTTTAAGAAAATTTATCTGTAAACTTCTGCTGGTCCTCAAAATCTTATCCTTATTTTTGCTGGTCCACAGGTGTGAAAAGGTTGAAGACCACTGTTCTAGACAGTTACACAATGTCAGTGACATATGTTTTATGAAGATTCCTTAAACTATAGATTAATAAAATTAAAAACCATCATAACAGTTTGGTTATTTTTCTAAGTTTATTGTCAACAAAAATAATGAATAATTTATTGGCTGTTTAATTACATAAAGAATTTTTAAATATTGTAAAAACAATCACAAGAATTAAGTGTAGTATTTGATTCAGTTCCAGAAAATAATCTAATAAAGAATTTAAAGAAACAAGATATTTCTGTATGAAGAGTGTAATATTACTGCTCTTCATATTGTCTAGTTCATTCATTATCATAAAAATAGATATTTTAAATGATAAATTATCTAACTTTTATTCTATAGTACTTTAAGTCTTAAAAGATCTACCTTAGTCAACTTCTTTCCTTGGTTTTCTATAAACTCATTATTATCAGAAACAAAAAGGGATTTCCTGAAATACAACTTTCTATTCTAAATCAGATCAACTCCATATTCTACTTCGATGACTTACTTATTTTCCTGCCATCCCAAAAACATCAGCAATCTCGATTATTATACAAAAGTATATTACCTCAGTTTTAACAACAATATATCTTTAACGTGAAACATTTTATTAATAATACTATACTCTCTTCCTTTACTGCTCTCTTACATAATTTTCTTGATTTTTCCATTTTTCTCTTCACAAATGTAATGAAGTTTTACATTCAAAATAATTTAATTTTATTTCTATATAAACATAATTATCTCTCTATTCAAAGGCTACCTACTCATTTTTGATAATTATAGTCTCATATACCAATACTGTTTTCTTATTTTCCCTAAAACTATTTATCACTAATACTTTAATTAAAAGAAAGTAAATTCTCTTTATATCAAACTCATTTGGTGAAAAATGTAACTTACCTAAAAAAAATACCAAATATAATGGGTTCTCATCACATTGTAACTAAACATTTCTTTAAATGAAAGTGAATACGATAAACATAATTTTTAGTATAGGCTTTGATAAAAAAAATTACATCCAAATGACTCCTGCAGAGACTACCACCCAATATAAGTGTATTCATTAGAGAATTACTTAGTAGCATAATATATTATTCCCTGCCAGATCAATTTTTTTTTCCAAAAAGCTCATTAATTAGCTAAAAAAATTAAACTTATAATATTTCACAATTTTTATTTGCTTTTCTCAACACCCATATAATAAAAATATTCAAGTCTGATATCTCAAACGAAAATATATGGACTTCAAAGTAAAAATTACTTTATGGATGGTAGCAACTATTAGCTTTCTATTTAATCAATTAAAAAATTCAAACACAGATACAATTTTTTGTCATTATTTCATTGATGAGAGAAAACATTTTCCAGCACTGATATTCCTATTTTAGTCTTATTAGTTTAGTCACCAAATCTTAGTCTTCTTCAACTTCTACACTGAATAATATTATAAACTGAGGGCTCATTCCCAGCATTGGAATTACAATGCCTTCTTGAAAGTGTGTGATAATGTTATTTTATTTATAATTACATGTTGATGTATTTTTATAATGCAGAATTAATTATTACATGATTCTAAAAAAATTCAAACTTTAAACTTCAAATAATTTATCTGTTAGTAATACCACACAATTTCAAATGATATTATTATATTCTTTTTTTTTTCGAATATATCTGATCTAAACAGTAAGAGTACTGGCATGGGACTCGAACAAGAAAACTTTAAATTGATGAATATTTAATTTAGAGTGACGTCAATTACAGTTATTGCTCAGGTCAGAAACATCTGAAAAAGAGAAATAAATAGCACCTCAAACATTATATTATGTATGGAATCTGCTAATAGTTGGATGTATTTAAAAAGTGTAAATAAAGTATGAATTCTTTTAAACACACTTAACAATTAATTCTGGAAGATGAAAATATTCCAACATAAAATTATAATTACAGGTTTTTATTTTTTTATATGGTCTTTAAGATGCCATTTCTCTTTTAATCCAATATCTCTAAAATTTTTATCACTACTTCATGATAAACTACAAAACATTAAACGTAGAGACCAAGCTCTTATACTTCATTTTACTTTTAGACTATGTGGAGTTTGGCATTCTTATCAACAATAATAAAACCATTGAACCTAAAGTTTTTTTCTAATTATTTAGATTAGTATGTTGTATGTATACCTTTTTTATTAGTAATTCTATAAAATAGCGGTGAAAGGATTTTAATTTTATAAAACAATTATGAATATTTAAGAATATGATACTACATTATATAAGTATTAAAAGTTGAAATATTTTTTAATTATTTTGAGGATTTTATGTCATATATAAAATTAGCTTCATCCTGACAATCTTTTATACTATATATAATGTTTTTCTAGTATTTTGTTAATGATATAACTTTATCTTGCTTTATTTTTTATATATCTAAAATTATAAACAAGCATAAGGTATGTTATTGTGTGAACTTCATTATTTTTGTAAAATATTTTATTTCTGTACGATACTTATCTTTAATATATTTTTATAAGGTGTATTTTATTTTTATTTTAAAATATATTTTTATAAAGAATAGATATTACTTAAATCTATTATAATAACTTTGCATATGCATATTGGTGTGCTTGGTGAGATGGTTTATTCATCAATTACTTGTTTGGCTAAGTGTTCCTTTGGTGTGAAAGACGATAATCACAGCTGTGTGCTGTCAGCTCCTGTTATTTTATATGTGAGAAATTATTGCAAACTTTTTCTTTTAAAATATTCTACTTATATATGTGTGTCTGCTCTATTTTAGTAAAGGATTGTGTGTGCATTTATATATCACTCCAAGAAGGGAACAAAAGGATTGAAAAACAATAGAATTCCTTATACAAAGGAAATGAACTAGTTAATTTCTAAATGGTGTTATAGTTATTGTGTATATATATATATATATATATATATATATATATATATATATATATATATATATATATATATATATATATATATATATATATATATATATATATATTGTATGTATATGACTCATTTCAAACACAGATATATTATTTATTAAGAAAAAAAAAAATATTTCTTTTATATATATAGATTTATGTGTGTATTTATTATTATATGATTTATAAATAGTTAATAAATAAGCAGTTGTAAAGAGAAGAAGAGTAATAATATTTAATATTGATTTATTATATTTTCTTATTAAATAAGGTGTTAAATTATTTAACATTAACTTTGTTAAAATAAAGCAGATCAGAAAGAAAGTGTAAAATAAGGCGATCAGATTAGTAGATTAGGAGATTAAAAAAATGTACACGTGCAAAAGAGTGTGAAAGAATGAAAACGTCTGTATAAAAACAAAAATGCTTTTACACCTATTTCTAATGACTATAGATTGCCAGCTTTATTGTTTGTGTTATCTGTGTCTAAGATTATTTTTATAAAAGGGGTGCTTTGATGTAATAAAACGTGATTATTAATTTTCTTGTAAAATCGCGATAGAACATCAACTTGTCAAACTCTGATTTTTTTTTTTTGATCTTTTATCTCAAGATAAGATATGCAGGTGGTCATTTTCTTTGACCAAAATTCGCAATAAAAATGAATGAAACAATATTTAGTGATCAGTCAGTTTTTCCTTATTATTAAACAGAGATGTAGCGAGCCAGCAGTTTTTTTTTAAATGTTGGGAAAAGGAGAGTGAGCGATTTGATTTTTTTTTCACTCTTTAAAAGTTGAGGAAGAAAAAATGACTCTTGTTTTAAAGTCAGTATAGACGAAGATGTGCGTATATATAAGTAATTCCCAGCAAGATTAAGATAAAGAAGGAAAAATGGAACAAAATTGAATTTATTGGAAGAAGTTATTAACAATTCTATGAAATGATATTAATATATTTTGCTGTGTATAATATAATGAATTTGCATTGCTAAAACCATTTTTTCTGCTTCCTGGATTAATACAGAATGGGTTAAATCACTGGTCTACTATGGACCCATATACCGGTCCATAGTAACCAAAAGAATGGACAAATTTAAAACCAGCCAAAAATGTCATCTCATTATCATCTTTGACAAGAGCCAAGAAGAAAGGAAAGATGAATAAAAGCCACATATATAGCCAGGTTTGAAGCTATGAACCAAATTTTTTGTTAAAGTTTTCCTCAGTCATCTAAAGTGTCTACAATGATTTTTTTTTTAAAATGGGAGAGACAAGCAAATCCACCAGTTCATACTTATCTAAAAGTATTTGAAATAACTCTTTTTGAAATGGTAGAAGGAAGCCAGTCAACGAATTCAGCATTATCAAAAGTATCAACAATAAATAATTTTAAAATTGAAGAAATAAGCAAGTCAATTAATTCATGTTTATCTTAAAAGTATCTGCAAGAACTTTTCTTTTTTTTAAATGGAGCAAAGACAAGCAGTCTGAAAATTCAAACTTGGGACATTTATAAGAAGTGAAAGTAATCGGGTAACTATGAACTTTCCTTAACAGATCTTTTATTATTGCTTATTAAAAGTAAACCTTAATTTATTGGTCAAAGCATTATTTTTTTTCTTTGATACAGAAACATTAAAGGCTTGTTTATCGATAGTTATTCTCAATATCACATAACATAACACAAACACAGTTTAAATCTTTAAACTTAAATTTTCATTATTTTTTTTATTATTTTTTTTATATTATATATTGTAATATTGAAATGTTTTTTTTTATTGTTCTTCATTTGTTATGATAATGAGCAACCTATAAATATATGCATTTATAATGTTTTGTTTTTTTATCTTGTTGCATATTAAAATTGATATAATGTATTTTATTTTCTTTTGCTAAAAGGTTGCAAGAATATTTTTTATATATGTAATTTATGTATTAATCTCTAATATAGGGGTATACATTTTAGACATATATGTTAACATTACCGAATGTGTGCATGTGTAACTGCTTATACAAACACGTCAAAAGAATAGGTTATACATAATTAGTTTAAATATGAGAAATTATAAAGCAAGGCTTACATATGAATGGAAGTGAAATAAAACACAGGTTACATATGAAATTTATTTTTATGATATAATAAGTTAGGAAAGTCTTAAGTAAGCATTCCATGAAATATATTTTTTAAATGTCATTTTAAGCCAGCTTATTTTAAAATTATCCAAAATGACGAACTTGTATATAAAATTTTGTATTAGTTCTATATTGAATTAATGTAATAATAAGCCATTTATCTAATTAGTAAATTTGATTTTAAAGAAAGAAAGAGTAATAGTATTAATAAAATATAATTATATATCTTAATTGGTTTCCGAGTTCTTATTAAAAATATTGTTGTATTTTTCTTGTCTTAATTCTATTGTTTTAAATGATCATCATCATCATCGCTCGCAGATATTAAGAATCATCATTCGTAAATATTGAGCAATCACTTGCAAATATTAAGCGCTCGCAAAATGTTAAGTAAACTAGAATGTTGATTTACCTTTAAGTATTTAGGGATTAAGCTTGATAATAACCAAATTTTAATAATTATAGTTCAACAATAGAAAGCTAAAATTATGTTGTGTCCATGAGTTTTGATCATCCTCATCAAAGATGGATATATTATTGATTAAAACACTGTTTCAAATAATACTATACATGAGTTATGATCATCATCATTCATTAAATAAATTATAATCATTAAATCTAATGTTTAACATAATTAATATATTTAGTAAATAAGGATTTATAGAAAGTTGAATATCATGCATAGAGATTCGTGATGATCAGTCATCATCACTAGTATTATTAAATCCTAGTTTTAACTATTAAAGTATTTTAGTAAATAAACATAAACTTATATAAATGCTAGTGAATGTAATAATTAAATCCCAGTTTGACATGGGATGATTTTAAAAAGTGCTTATGAGTTTATAAAGATAAATTTATTGTTGTGAGTTCATTATAAAGCTATGGCTGGTATCATCATCACTATTATTATCATTATTATTATGATTATCATCATCATATTATTATCATCATCATTATTACCTTTATATTGTGATAAATAATCTAGTTAAATGGCCATCAATATCAATAATGGTCTTCACGATGCTTGTTTAGAAGCCATTAATAAGATTATACTTGTCTGTTCATCAATATACGTAAAATGAGCTAGCAATGTCTATAAGAGTCTTGATCTATATAAATTTTTGGTGATATGGGGATCTTATGATTTTATTGACATGAGTAAAATATAAGAGTGTCATTTTTTTTCATTAGTCATCCAAGTCATGTGTAATAAAAATGTACCGAATGAGTTTGAACTCAGTACACTCTAAACAGATATTTATCTAGATTTAAAACAATCTAGTGGCGCTCGTGGGAAAACACATGTACTTAGCTAAACTGAATAAAGAGTGATTTAATCCCTTTCCAACTTAATGATATTAAGTTTATATGATAATTTTATACGTTGTTATAAATAGCACCAGTGTGTGCGTGTGACCGTGAATGGTCGTATATACATGGAAAGAGGAATGAGAAGGATTCTTGGTTAAAAGAACCTAGTATTGGAGATAAGCATAATGCACTCCAGGGATCTCACAGTGGGTAATTTTATTCAGTTGCTATATTTAATATTATTTTATTTGATGACAATGGCCAGTATGTTTTATTGTTCAAATGACTTCCCCAATATCTAAATATTTTAAATCTTTAATGATAATAGTTTTAATTTTCATTGTTGTTATTTTAAGTATTGAGAAATGAGATAATTTATTTATTTCATTATTAATGTGACAGAATTAATGTTTAGGATAGTTGCAATCGGGCTATAATGTTATATTTAGTTATTGAATTATAGCAACTATCATTTTATCATTCATCAATATATAGATTGTAATCAGTTATAAAGTAACAGCCTTTTATCAACCTTTTTATCAATTCATCTTTATTTATTCATACTGTTACAAATGACAGATTATAAACATATTTTTAATAATTAATAATTGCTTCTAATTTTAATTCAGTTACAAATGTCGCCAACTAGGGCTCGATATAAGCTATATAAGGCTTTAAATATATACATACCTGATATATGTGTAGTATATAATGTACCCTGACTTAGATGTATAGTTTTAAATACAACTAGCTCAGTTATTTTTGTGTGTAATTTTTTTATATTATTATATCAAATATCTTTAATATGTTTTGATGATTATGATTACTGTTATTGAATTTTTTATCATGATAATTAAAATCACATTAAATAGTTCTAGATTATATTAATTAAATAAGTATTTATAAAATTATGAGACTGCGAAGTAAAGTTACAAAGTAATAAGCAGATTTACACTGAGTCAATATCTCCCCAGATACTGTCTCAATGGCATAAGAATACTATCACTACCCTATCACTTTACCACTACATCTATAGCACTCTTATGGCTTTTAAATGAAATAAATTATCTTTAATAATACTAAAATAATTCCTAACTTTAACTTAAAATATAATTAAATAATCTCAGGTTCTTCTAAGTTTTAAAATAATAATAAATTATGTAAATAAGTATGATGTGGGATTTTATATCAAACTTAAATACACCTAACTTATTTTATAATAATAATAAATACTAATCTTATAGTGTAATTTAATCTCATATATTTTTATGATATAATCAATCATTAAATAAATAAACAATCATATGTATATCTTTTATTTCATATGGTATCTTCATTTTAAAATAGATTAAAATCTTAAACTTAATAATCTGTGGCAATAAACAATATTGTATTCTTATAATGTGTATTATAATCATTTTATGACCATTGCAATATTTTATGTTCATGTCAATCCATTCTTATAAAATAATGTTAAGCAAATATGGTATTCAATTCTAAGTAATAATAACAAATTCATTTTGTGCAAATATTATGTTTATTTCAAATCATCTGATGTCAAAATGCTGAGGTGAAAAATAATGAAACTCGACACACTTTTAAAACAAATTAACAAATTTATTTACAATAACTTCAAATAAAATTTATTTACACTATTTACAGTTTATAACTTATGACAACAAATAAATAAAAAAAAAATACAAATATAAGAGGCTTACACTCTTATTAACTTATGTACTTAATAAGCAATTACACATTCCTTCAAATGCTATATTAATATGATTATAGTGTGTTTTTCTTAAACTTAGATTTTTAAATAAATAGTTGTACTTTAATTACTACAAATAACAATATATCAAGACTATTTATGTAACATGTGTACATAATGTAGCTCTACTAATTAAATAGCTACATTAATTAAGTATTACCATTTGTAATGTATTATCATGTATTCACTTTGTTATTAGCATTGCTTAAGAGCTTTATATAAAATTAATATCTCTTTATAATGTAAAACAAATGATTGGCTATAATTATATTCCACCTAATGTAATTCCTGTTATATGTTTTATAAAATATGCATTCTATATCTGTATTATTCAAACATTAATATTTAAATCATTTATCAATTTTAAATTCATAAAACATTACATTAGATAAATTCTATGATTCCCTTCTGTGTAAAATCATTATTTTACCCTATGTGCTTTACTAACCTTTCTAATAAATTTCTATCTATAAAACATATTCTAAACTCATTTAAAACATTTTCCGGAAAACAAATATCAACTTCAAATAAAATATTCATTATCCAAATTACTCATACTATATTGTCTATACTTAGTAAACTTTTCAATCTAAATATAGGCTTCTACTCATAACGTAACTTAACTTATTCAATAAACAAAATACACAAAAATATAGACTTTTAAAATCCTTTTCTGACTTGCAAAAATAAAATAATTACTTAGATAAATAATAAACATCATTTTAATACTAAGCATAAATAAAAATATAAAAATTATTTACGAAAGAATCATATAATTATTTCTAAGCTTTTTACGTAATGTTGTATCATGTTTATATTATAAATTTAAAAAAAATTATGCATATTTTAATAACGTTTGCTGTCAATATAATGTATGTGTTTTCATAATATATTTATCCATTCATTCTACAACAACATAATATTCAGTTGATCTAAAGAAAAACATATTAAATTCATTAAAAATCATTATACAATATTTTTACCATAATAATAATAATGTCCATTCTGCTATCCAGTATTCTTCGGAATTTGCAGCTTCATAAAATAAAAATCATTCACATTTTCACTCATAAACATTCATTAGAATATTCCGTGTTATATTAATTATAAAATAAGTTTATGTAATTAATTATTATATTATTTTTAAGTTACTATTTAATAAATGTACCTAACCTACTTTTTAAGAGTTTAATAATATTTAAATTTTATGTTAAATAAATAAAATAAAAAAAATCATATTACATAGTCCAGCGTTGATTTTTGTCCTACCATAAAGTTCTAACAAATATCCTCCGTATAAAGTCAATAAAACACTATTTCCTGTTCCGTTGTATCACGTGTTTCTTGAAAGTTTATAATAAAAATGATAACGTTCTTTTTTAAAAAAAAAAAAATAAGTTCCAATAAGAAAACAAATAAAATTAAAATAGTTTATAAGTTCTTTGGATCCAATTCTTCATCAATTATTATTTGAAAGTTATTATTTCAACTTAGTTTATAATTGATAAAATTGTCATTTAATTATTTTTCAATTAACTTGGTTCGGCTTGGCTTATTTAACTTGATTTGGATATCCATGTATTACTTGCGCATTTGTAAATACCATATTCCGGTAAGAATTAATTTTTCCATCTATAACGTCCAGCGTTTAGATAACTTTAAATAAAATAATTTTATTATATTACGATTTTTTTAAAATACTTATACTTATAATATATTTGCCTTTTCAAATTATCAATCTCTAGTCTTTTAAGCATAAAGACTTAACAAGGCAAGTATTTATTTAAAATTACTACTGCATCTTATATCTTTCCTTAAGATACATATTTTACTTCTATAATTTGTCAAAATACTTTCTTTTACAGAAATATTTATATTTTTTTAAAATATCTATTAGTAATAGACAATAGTAATTTAACTTTTGAAAACTATTTATAGTCCAAAATACTACTTTTCTCCATCTTGTAGTTTTATGTACTAATCCAGCGTCTGTTACTTCTATAGCATAAAGTTTCTGATATATTTCTCCGATACGTGATGTTTCCATTGATTATTTGTACGTAAATTGAGTTTCGATATTGAGAAGATGAATAGGGAATATTAAGTTCCTACTGCATATTCATTACTTTAAAAATATTATAAATTATTCAATAACACTCTTATGATTTTACAACTGATTTTTAAGAGCGTTTATAAATTTACTCAGCTATTTTTTTAATAGCACAAACGACTTAGAAGTTTTATTGTAGAGAGACCCCCTCAACAATTGAATCCAGCTTATATACTGCCAGAAACTCCTTATCTGATTGGTAGGTTTAAACAATCAAAATTTCTTATTTACATATTTATCAACTCACTATTAAAAATAAAATAATGACTTATTTAATATTTAATATTATTACATTTTTAAAAATAATTTTATCGTTTATTTAAATCTACCAAACATTCTTTTGAAATATTCTTTCTCACTTGATTTAAATCTTAACTTTTATAAGATCATTTAAAATAAACTAAATCTTTTTAAATACGTTATATTTTTAAGACAATATTTTTAAAATCAAATTTAATATTTTACATTAATATCTTTATTTTTATCTCGTGATAACTCACGTATTATTTATAAATTTTACAACATGATTTTCTAAAATAATTATGCAACTTTATTAGACAACTTCCACGCGTGTGTATAACATCTGTTCTTTATAACACAAGAACGCTTGTCTAAAAATAAACTTAACAATTGCTTTTTTAAAATAAATATTTATTTTTAAAAATAAATAAGATATTATAATAGATTTTAAAATAATTATTTGATATGATTAAAATCAAATATTAATCTCAATTTAAGTACTTATAATTTAAAATATTTTTATTCACTTTTAACATATATTTCAAATTAAATAAATATTTTTTGTCTAATTTTAACTTGTCTTTTAAATACTTTAGCTTCAAACATTTGTTATTAAACATATTAATGCAGTATTACATCATAATCATCATCATTTAAATATCTTCTCAAGATCAACACAATTCACATATCAAACACTCATAGATTGCTTTAATTAAACTTATGGTAACATTACCACAAGCAAAGTCAACATCACATCTTTAAAATACTTCTTAAATTTAAAATTTTCTACTAGATTAGCACAAAACTTAAATGGTGACCCATATAAAAGGGCACATATTCCCCTCCTTCGGATAAAATTTTAAATTTAACATTCATTCTTTATTATCTTCAATCCACATTTATCAATTTTATCTTTCTTATCATTTAAATATTATAACACATTACTTTATCACAAAGTTTCATAAAGCATTGAAATATCATCTCAAATTTCACTAAGGAAACACTTTTAAATAAACTACAATGACTTCTTTACTTCATAAATTAAGTTTCACTTCTCTTTACTTATCTCTTAATTAGGTTACTTTCATTTCCCTAATATTTCTACAAATATCAAGTATTTAAATTCTCTTAAATACACCTTTACATAAGCTACTAAAAATACATATTACTATAGTTAATACTATATTTTAAACTACTCTATGTATTTTATTTACAACTTATTGCTAATTTCATTAGCAATCTTATAGATTATTATTCAGCAAATCTATATATTTCTCTTTTAAAATGATTAACTTCATCTTTTAAGATTGATCACTTTCATGATCACTACCTTAATACAAATTAATCTTTTATAAGATTTAATTATATATACTTTAAACATATGAGTTTTATACTCTTTAACTCTATTATTTAACTTCTTGTTTAAAATATATTTACTTCAATAGCTAATTCCATTTCTACTTAGTCATTATGACAAAACTTATTTCTTCTTAAAATATCATTTACATATTTTGTAAATTTCTTCAGCTAAACTTTATTCACTATGCTAATTTATTATATAATAAATTATTTCTTTATGTCAAACATTATATTTAAACATGACATTAAAATATTTATTCATATTACTTTAAAATTATAACTCACATCTCAGATGGAAATGGAATTAGGCTCCTTGCATTATAAGTTCCCTTTTCCCCATCTGGTGTGGTTAACATAAACGCATTCTCTCCTACTTTGCAGGATATTCTATATGGACCTTCATATAGACTAAGAAATTTTTTAAATTGATTTCTTTGTAGGTTGCTAACATGGGGTGTTCTAACCAGAACTAAATCATTAATTTTAAATGGATGTGGTTTATTATGGGCTTTCTTTACTCTTTTAGCACCCATAATATGAAGCTTTACTTTAGCTTGATTATTATCCTCATCCCTATCAATTGGTTCTCTTACAATCGGGATAGGCGTTCTAATTAGTAAGGGCTCATGTTTCCCATAATGCAAACGAATAGGAGTGAAACCAGTGGACTCATTATACGTACTATTAATATAGTTAATAACCTCAGGGAGTTTTTGCACCCACTTCTTATGATTATCAGCTACATACACCCTAAACAATCGACTAAGCTCCCGCATAACACGTTCGCATGGATTAGATTGAGGGTTTCTTATGGAGCTCATAACATGTTTGAGGTCTTGCCCTTGAATCCACTCATTCCATCTATTCGATATAAAAGCAGTAGCATGATCTGTTAATATAATTTTTGGTTTTCCTACTAATGGAAACTGATAATTCATCATGCATTTTATAACAAAATGTGCACTAGTTTTAGGCACAGGATATGCTGCTACAAACTTACTGAATACATCATAGGCTACTAAAATAAATTTCTGTTGTTTAAATGGTGGTAAAGGCCCATAAAAATCAATAGCCAACAATTCATTAATTTGATTTGGAATAATTGGCTGCATCACCCCAACATATGATTTATTACAATATTTAGATTTCAAGCAAGTAGAACATGTTTTAATTTTCCTTATGACACGCTTATACATTTTATCCCAATAAAAAATGGATTTTAATACGTACATAATCTTTGGTGCACCGTAGTGACCATAACTACAATGTACATACATAATTACTTTGTCAATCATGGAGTCAGGAACAACTATCCTCCATGATTCCCCCTGATTTGAACTTAAATTGTACATAAGTAAATTTTGATACATCTTATACTTGCTAAAAATCCTTTTAATAGTTTTATTCTTACTATTTTTATTATCATGATTATTTAAGATAGTCATGATTCTATTTAATTTATGATCCTGACCTTGAATCATAGTAAGATTATTATAATCATCTACTATAGATTCATCCCTGTCTACATCCACACTACTAATAATTATATTTTGAGCATTAGGATGTTGGGATAACAGACAAATAGGGTGGCGGCTAAGAATATCAGCAGGGATATTCTGTCTCCCTTCAATATAGATAACTCTATAGTTGAACTGCTGGAGATACAAGCTCCACCTAACAAGTCTCTCATTACTGAGGTAGCTTTTGTTCAAAAACTCCAAGCTTCTATGGTCGGTCAGCACAATTACTTCTGATCCCAATAAAAATTGGCGTAATTTCTGAAAAGCCCAAACAACAGCTAGGGTTTCCTTTTCAGTAATAGTGTAATTCAACTCAGCAACTCTTAAATGACGGCTTAAGAAGTACAACACATGAGGTACCTGATCCTCATCGAGCTGATACAACACTACTCCCAGACCATAGTAACTACTATCTGTCTGCACATAAAATGTTTTACTAAAGTCAGGATACATTAAAATTACGTGTTTTAGAAATTTACTTTTAATTATATTAAATTCATGGTCATGTTCAACAGTCCATTTCCATCTTTCAGATTTCTTTAATAATTTAGATAAGTTTACAGTATCTTCCGCGAAATTTTTGTAAAACCTATTATAATAATTACACAATCCAAAAAATGATTTTAACTGTTTTACTGTTTTTGGGATGGGAAAACGTTGAATAGCTGCAATCTTTTCAGGATGGGGTTGGATTCCATGCTCATTTATTAAATGACCTAGAAAAGTAATTTCTTTAGCTGCTATTGAACATTTTTCCATATTAATTTTAACATTTTGCATCTGACACTCAGTAAAAAATAATTTTAAATGTTGGATATGCTCATGTAAACTATCAGAAGCAATAACTATGTCATCCACATACATGATGATTTTCTCTTTCAATTGTTTCGAAAAAATCATGTCTAAACACCTGATCAAGCCAGCACCACTATTAATGAGACCAAAAGGCATCCGTCTGAAAACATACGACTGGCCTTGAAATCTAAATGCAGTATATTGCTGATCACTCTCATGCAGTGGTTTTTTGCCAATAACTAGCTGTCAGATCAAATGTAGAGAAAATTGACCTCTTGTGAAATTTAGTTAAGAGCTCATGTACAGGTGGAGGAATGTCACGTTCTGGGTACAGTTACATTATTTAACATACGGAGCATCCAAGCACACTCTAATACTGCCATCCTTCTTCTTTACAATAACCAATGGGTTTACGTAAGGAGAAGGGCATTTCTTAATTATATCCCACTCTAGCATTTTGTCAATTTGACTCTGTACCTCATCCTTATATTGGTAAGGAATTGGGTTGACATCTTTTGATGGAAAGGATCATTACTCTTCAATTTTATTCTATGGGTATATCCCTTTATTATACCAGGAATTTTAGAGAAAAATATTCGTAAAATTATACATTAATTGATATAAAATTTTCACCCAATTCAGAATTTATTGTATAAACATGTTCAATTTTAGCCTTTTTTTTGGCATCAATTAATGTGTTCTGTATGCATAATAATTGACTAGAAAGGTTATGCATACCATATTCAAAATTAAGCCTTTCTTCTTTACAAATAAAAATCCTATTATGAAAATCTATCTGACATTTATTTAAAATCATGATAGTCAGCTCCCTATTATGGCTTCATGTAATTTAATCCAGGCATAATAAGAAAAACATTGCCCAAATTCTGTATTATTTATTTTTTGAAGGTGAATCCAGACTTGTTTATTTGATAACTTTTGTCCTCTTTTCCATTTGCTAAAGTTACTTGAATTTGTTTGACTGGCAATGGAAGGTATATCCTTTCTACACTCACCAGATTTTGATACATTGACTCTGACAATATGGAAGCTTGACTTCCGGAGTCAATTTAGGGCTTCAACTCTAATACTATTTATATACAAAATTACAATGGGACACTGATAGGTTATTGGTGGTTCGCCTATAGTAAAGGGAAGCTCTAGATAATCAATATCAAGATCTAAAGTATTCAGCATCATCTGATCGTTCCCCATTTTGTTAGCAACAGGTCCTTGCAAAGAG